>OX243811.1:65297303-65342303 GCA_945859605.1 Lumbricus rubellus | reverse complement strand
AAGCTTACAGTTGGGCCTACATCAACGACTGTTCAATCAATCAATCAATCAGAATTTATATAGCGTCCAAAGGTACCTACTCAGAGGCACAACAATGTGCCCGAATTTGTAATGATAGCAAATAGCTTAATACAACAATGAAACAAAATGGAGGCCATTTTCCAGGTTTTGAGCTAGCCTGAATCATGACCTGATGCCTAAGAAAAATGAATGTTCTTCTTGCGCCGGAGGTCTGGCAACCCAACCTTAGCTTACTTACTTATTGTTTTGTTGCATCAAAAATTATGACGTCATTCATCTTGCTTTAGTTGACGCCACACTGTTCAGATAAGAGTACTGGCAGATGATGCAGATCACTAGAATTCTGTGTAGAAGTAACCCTAAGCTTGTGCGACCAGTTGGTATAAACCGCTAACTTTTACGAACTTTTCTGCATGTACACTTCTCGGAACTATTTGTTTTTGTTTATAATTCTTCACATAATGGGTGACTATAAAAAATTGCCTAAAACAGTTGTAATAGTAATAGGCCTAACTCTGAACACCAATCTCACATTTGGACGCCATATTTCAACCTTTGCAGACCATACTTAAGAAAAAATACCTTGAAAACTAAATACTTTGAAATGGATTTTGCACATCTCGTCAGCGGCGGCGCCAGATATAAAATTTCAGCATGTCTTGTTAGGGCCATTGAGTTAGCCAGCAGGTTAAAAAGACATAACAAATTCAAAAAATTCTTGGCAGGACTCATAGTATCTCCATCTGGTGCTGTATAAGATAATATTCCAAATCGTCCTTTTAGTTATGCCCAGTATGATGTATCAACATGATCTAAACAATTGATTAATTTGAACTAAAGTTGTTTATTTTGTTTAGTATCTGAAGTTGAAGGCAAGAACCTGCAATGGCGAAGGATCGACACAAATGCAAATTTTGCAGAAAATATTTGGAGGTGATCAGAAGCTCACAATTCATGTGAAAAGTCACAACATTGGAAAAAAACCACACACCTGCAATATATGCCACAAAGCATTTGAAAACAAGAAATAATATCTGCCTTGGCATAGAATAATCCACGCTGGAGAAAAGCCATATAAATGCAGTTTATGTCCCAGAGAATTTGCATGGAGAAATTGTCTAAAGATTCATGCAGCAACTCACACTGGGGACAAACCATATAACTGCAATTTATGCCACAAAACGTTTATGCAAGGACAGAGTATGTTAGAACATGCAAGAAGTCACACTGGTGAAAAACCATACAAATGCAATGCATGTCAAAAAGAATTTGTTCATAGAGCAGTTCTTGCAATCCACACCAAAAGAGTCCACACTAAAGAAAAGTCATACAAATGCAATTTATGCAACAAAGCTTTTGTACTGAAACATGAGCTGCATAACCATGCAAGAAAACACACTGGAGAAAGGCCATACAAATGTAGTTCTTGTTGCAAAACATTTGCAACAAGCAGTTATCTATCCAGGCACACAATGGTGCATATTGGGCACAGAAAATACAAGTGCAATTTATGTGGCAAAGCATTTGCACGTAAGCGTACTCAAGTTAGCCATTCAAGAATCCACACTGGAGTAAAGCCTCATGTGTGCAGTACCTGTCAAAGAGAATTTGCATGTGAACATTCTCTAAAGGAACATTCAAGAAAGCACACTGAAGGAGCACCATTGTGCATTTGTCTGTTATGCAATAGAAGTTTTGCACGGCTCTGTAATCTTCGTGGGCATTCCATAACCCACAGTGGAGAAAAACAATACAAGTGCAATTTGTGTGTGAAAGCTTTTTGGCATGATTCTAGCATCAAGAAACATATAAAAAAAGCACAGTGGTGGAAAATTGGACAGGAATGAATTATGTCAAAGCACTTTGCAGACTGTGTCTGAGAGATGCCACAATGATGGTTCACCGATGCCAAATGGAGAAGCCATGCCAGAAGTTTCATCCAAGCAGAATAAGATACGAAGTCCAAACGAAAAACAACTTTCTCCAGATTATTCAAGAATTAATGCTAGCGTAAATTACTTAATTTTCAGACCATACCAATATGGCTGCGGAATGTGTGATCAAGTGTTTGAAACTGAAAAGAATTTGTCCAAACATTGTTATGATCACTTCTTTGAAAATCCTCAAGAAGACACATTTCTCAAACTATTTGAAATGCGCCTTGCATGCTACTTTCCTTAGACATGCATCCGATTCAGATATAAAATTAAAACCGCATCTTTCAATAATTTCTTTTGTTTATTTTTTTTAAAGAATAAGCAGCTGCAAAACAATGCAGGGAAAAGTAATAATGTGATCAGTACTTTAATAATTTAGCATGTCCATTAGAAAGTCACAGGAAGCCTAAAGAACTGCATGCTCTGTTGAACCGGATGACGGATTGTTGTAATCTCCAAACTTCTAAATCGCTAAGCGCAGGGCACCAGCTTATTTACGAGTGCTGTATAGATAGAGTTACAAGATAGAGTATAGCAGACTGTGATGTAAATCAGCTAAGGACAAGGCTAATGAACACTGTACAACAGAGTCTCTGGATTTTCTGAACGTGTCAGAGGGCAGAATACTAAAAATAAAATTACAGAATAAGTCAATATTTTCATTTTCTTGTGTTTGTTCATCTACGACTGTCCGATGAAAGCCTGACTTAAACTTCTAATTTGTTAATCATGTACCAGTTTCAACAATATTGTTCTATGAATCTGTTAATGTGTTTGTTGTGCAGGGGAAAATACCCGTCAGGGATCTGGAGATATGTAGGGGGCCTAGGGCCCGGGCTAGGCAGTTAAATATGCCTACACAAAGTTCATGAATCATGCCTTTTTTAAATATACTGCCGTGAAAAGCCAAAACACAGTAACTATGACTCTTATAGTAAGGGAGTTACTGTGTTTTGGCTTTTCACGGCAGTATAGGCCTACTATTGCAGAGAAGTGACTACAAGCAATTTAAACTTTAAATTAGCAACTGGGTAAATCATTTTGCATAAACATATAGGCCTATAAGGGGTCTATCGTAGGCAGTTTTTTTATATTATTTCAATTTGTTTTTTAAAAAAACGCTTTTTTATACTATTGGTGGTTCGTACATGGCCTACTACTGCTACTACTACTACTCCTGCTACTACTACTACTACCACTACTAGGCATACTACCACCACTGCTACTACTACTAGTCTACTACCAACACCACTACTACTAGGCTACAACAGTAGCCTACTAGGCTACTGCTACTGCCACTACTACAATTTTGTTGTCATTTGCTGCGCCGCTGCAGACACTTATACAACCAGCTTAAGTAGAGCAGCAGAGCGAAGAAATCTGTTGCCAGTTATATGGATAAGATCGAAGTAGGCTATAGCCTGCATCTATTTAAGAGAAGTGGAGCATAGCACAGTGTCGTAAAATCAATCCGGTTGCATATTTTAACATCTGCAGTCTGCGCTACAACACAAACATGCCTGTAGGTCTACTGTTTTACGACACGATGAGAAACTCGAACTATCTCAGGTCTAGGCCTACTCATTGTAGGCCCAACCACGCTGATGATAATTAAATTTAAGCAGCTTGAAAACATTATTTCTATGCAGTAGCCGCATCTCAAACATAAATCCATTCTAAAAATAATCGGTCCAACTATCGAGAATACCAAGACGGCGAGACGCTGCCTAGCACTGTTGGTTGTATTTCCAGCACGGGAATACAGGGCTCGACGGTCGGTATTCCAAGACAGTCTCCCCAAAAAGTCTTCCCCTCCGGACACTCTATTTACAAACAGTTTCTCCCCGACGGATCTGTTTCAGGATAAATTACTCCCCCCTCGGAGACTCTATTCTGAAACAAAAAGTCCGGTCGAGAGAGTGGAATAAAAGTTTCACGGGAAACGTCATTTCAAGTTCAACGCGAGATTGGCTACAGTCACATCATCACAGCCACAGAAACAACCAGATTAAGCAGTAGCTGAGAAAGAATCATATCGGAATGTGCCCATTCTGACCATTAGCCTATGTACAGTAGTACATGTATGTAGCCGATATGTCAGTCATACTATTCATTTGATTGTTTTAATGCATAATATAGGTATATTTATATAGATCTACATGTATAATAGGCCTACATTGTGTGCTTTATGAAGTTATGCTAATTTAATTTCTGATCCTTGCAACAAGTGTAACAAGTATAGGCCTACCTAGGCTATAATAGGCCGATGTTTCACAATAAATATTTGTAAAGTTGTAACTCTTTCGTTAGGCCTACATACTAACTCAGGGTGAGAATTTATTACTGAGGACCAGAAGTGTGTTCTTTTTTAGGTGAGTAGGCCTAGGCCTACCGTAACGCTGCCGCCGAAAAAATCGACTTTTTCAGAGAAAAAATGTTCACAACCTTTTTTAGTCGTCAGATGGTTTTTGGACGATTTTTCCGCTCGAAATGATTTTTCACGGCGTAAAACGTTGCGTCAATCACGATTTTTCCCTGCGTAGGCCTATTATTATACCCGCGTGGTCTTTGTGAGGTGAGTATACGCTGTAGGCCTATACCCGCGTATAGCCTACCATAGACTGGCATGGAGTAGGCTACAACCCTGACGAGGACTGCATGGTTTCAACCCCATGCAGTATTTCTTAGCGCCCATGCATAGCCACGTCGTCTGTACACACCCAACTACACGTGGATCATAGTCTGAACTCAAGTCTCGTACTGACGGTACTGTATAATTATCACCTACAGAGATGCTAATGATCTCACCTGCCAACGTTGTTCCTTTTTGAAATCATCCGAATATTTCTGAACCTGCCACCTCTACTACTTAAGCCTGTTTTCCAGGTAAGATCCACTCATTTGCTCAGTCATCCATGCAAATCTATTGTATGGCGCACCTCCAAGACAATATTATCTGCTCATACGCATAGGACCTACATGTACATAGATTCGGTGACTCAAAGATTTCTTACAAGCAAAGAATTATATCCTGGACTGTTGCATATGTTAAAAGAACACCGTGGCAGTTTCTCCAACAAAGCAGGTCGTTAGCTCGATATATCGATTCGACGTCCTATAGGCTTACGCGTTGAGAAAGGCCTATGTATGTAGGCCAGCGGTTGTTGTACGCTATCGATCAGCCATTTAAGCGCGATAACTTTAGACACGTCCTTTGTCATGTTGGCCTACACTGATTCGCGTAGGCTGCCATGTGCAGTGAACGTATATCTTATACAACAGTGAAAAGCAAGCAATCGGATAAGTTAAATTGTGAGCCGGTGAACAGTGTTTAATCTATGGCGGAAGTCCCCCCAGGAATGGATTTCCCCAATTTATCGCAAGGTGCTGCGTACATTTAAATATTTACCATTCTCCCCAGAAAATGGAATGTGTAACAAACCCCCCCCCCCGCAGAAAAATTCGACCGGCTTGGGGGAAAAACTGGACATCACTGAACGTTTTAGAGCACCTCTTTATATAGTATGTATACGAAATTAGGAATGCGAATACCAGAGTTTTTGAGTATACCGTTGTCTAGAACTCTAGATAATAAATGTCACACTGCTAAGTCTAAGTTGACTTGAAGCCAATCATTTAAGATTCGTGTCGACTTGCAGTTTAACGCCCTAGACCTAGCCTACATGTAATGTAAGAAACTAGAAATTAAATTCAGACAATAGAGGTTTTAAATCCTAGTATTTGAGCAAAATACGATTAGTCTATATTGAGGGCCCAATAAGTTGAGGACCAACTATAAGTTGAGGACCAAATAGACTGAGGACCAACCATGCAGGCGAAGGGTTAAAGAGATTATGAACCGAGGAGTTTGAGCGCCACAGATGACAATCTAGCTATGCCCTGATCATTGCCACCGGTCTGGTCCAAACTCACCACCACACCCTCAGCAACTGATTCCCAAACAATTTCCCTAACAGCGACATTGATTCATCGCGGAAACTCAACGGAATCGAGATGTTCAGCTGTTTTGTACGATGGATAGAGACCAGTCCTCCATGTCCTGAGATTCGTTCCAACGGAGAAACCATTCCAATGATTCCCAGCGATGTTCACCAGATCCCCCGTTGATAAGTCGATCTCGTCTGGTGAGCGGGACTCGTGTGTTGCTATGGACCGCTGGGTGTGGTTGTTCTGTCCGCCGAAGTAGTAAATATCGTCCAGGGAACGAAATTGTCCGGATGCATCACTATTGCGTGTCTGCATCAGTTCATAGGCCAGTCTGCATACCTACAACGACACGTGATCATCTTAATTTCAGTGTCCTTGAATAAATAAACGATTAATTGATTGACTGACTGATTGATTGATTGGTTGGTTGGATGATTGATTGATAGATTGTTGTGCTTGAAATTCAGAACAACAACATTAATGGTCGTGGTCATCTGAATGAATATCCGTAGGCATCTTGATAGAAATACTCATGGTTCTCTACTTGGTTTATCTTGGATTTTATTCCTAAGCCTATAATTCACTTTAGTATTCAGTCCAATTTTCATCTTATCCAGCAGGATGATTTATAAGATTGAAGTGACGTACGTGAGAGGAAAATGTGCAGACGATGAAGTCCGACTGCGATAGGAAGTGAATGTCCATGATGACGGACCTCAGAGATTCCTCTGTGTACCTCAGGGAAAGACTGGCCAAACGAGAAAAAGAAATGTTTCCAATGACTTCATACTCCGGGTAACTGCAAGAAAAAATTAATAACAAAAAATCAATTATAAACACTATTTTAAAAAGTGAATAGAAATTTATTTTAAAATTCGATTACAAATTATTTTTTAAAACTCAAATACAAAAGATCGTTTTAAAAAATCAATAATTTACGTAGTGCTTGAATTTGACTCAGACAGAATATCATCATCAGCTGCTTGAAAAAACTGCCAGAGGAAACTAGCAGTCACCGGCGCTGGGCCAACCTATAGAATTAAATTGAAGTATTTATTCATTCACCTATTCAGTTATTGTTACTAAAAATAATCTGAAGTTATAATCGAATCATACCGGGAAATGGTTTCATTGAATACTGCTGGATCGTCGCTGGCCAAATATATTCGTCGCTTGACTACTGTAACGCGCCTCTCGAGTTGATCGTAGTAATCATCGACGTGTCTCATGTATTCGTCAACCTCATAGGCCTTCGCTTCTGTTCCAACTTTGTCTGTTCGTCGAATATGAACTCTAAAGAAACAGCCAAATTAATTATTACAGGTGACTGAGGTGAGGTAAGATAGTTGGCAAGAAATTTTTGTTAAATGGGAAGAGGTTACGTAGTTGGTAGGGCCTAAGCATTTGGAAAATACGAAGAGGTTAGGTAGTTGGTGAGGCATTTGGAAAATTGCAGAATAATGATGTAGGGTGAGAGATAGTAGTGTGAAAGATGAGGCCGGATAACGTAGGGCTGGTGTTGGTGGCATGGAATGGGAAGGAGGGGTAAAGAAAGTTAAAGCAAGCTGAGGCAGTGTGGAACGAAGGTGAGGCATGGATGAGAATGGATGAGAATGGATGGCAGGGTAGCGTATAGTAGCCTATGCACTATACAGTGCATGTATAGGCAAGTTATGGTGAGTCAAAAAGGAGAAGATGATAAGTATAATTAATAATTATTGTAAAAAAATAATTAGAAGACTAGAAGAAGAGTTAAGAAAAGAGTCATTCGAAAGTTATGAGAAGAAAAGAAAAAGACGATGGTGACGACAAGGAGGAGGAGAAGAAGGGGAAGGAGAATAAAGAAGAATGAAAGCAAAAAATGAGAAACTGAAATAGTAACAAGCAATATAGGAAATTAGGAATAAGTCAAACAAGAGCAAGAAACAGAAGAACGGCAGTAGCAAGAATCCGCTGGTTTCGCTAGTAGGATCTAGTTACAGTATATATAGATAGATGATACCCAACAATTGGTCTTTGGAAGCCGAGTTCTCTTTCCGTTTCTTCAACATCATTTTCGATGGAAGGCTGTGGACGCAGGAGGTACTTGAGCAACTGACCAACCCACCAGACAAACGGACTTCCATGCAGCTGAACGAGAACCTTCGCCAGATCAGCTGGAACTGCCTGAGGCAAGTACGAAGGTCTCGGTTGAAGATTTTCAATGATCGGTAGCTCCACGACCGTTTCATTGTCGGAGTCACCTTTGATATGAATCATTGAGAACAATAGAGATATATACACAGAGGAAAAAAATACTAGTTCAGGTGCATAAATGATGTCCTAATGATAATGAAATTGAAAATAAAATAAAATATTGCACCATGATTTAAGTGATCCTTCAGCAATGAAGGAAGAACGAATCGGATTTCTTCTGCAACTATCCGTAATAGCCCCGATTGAGGTCGTTTCGGTTTACCGTCGCTGTGCGATGACGAAGATCATTATCGTCAACCTCCTTCTTTATTTAGGCTTGGGACTGTCACTGTCAAAGTGCAAACAGTGGAGGAGTTTCCTAATTGAGGCATGCGGATGTGTCATTAAAACCTTGAGTCAAACAGAGAAAGAGTTGAGCAGAGATGTACGATTTCTGCGTGTCACCAGAAATATCAGACACAGAGTCAGTTCAGCAAAGTCCGATTCCGGTTTATCAGTCCCAGTAATTCAAAAGCGTTAGTGATGAAACTGTGCGATAGGGAAGATCTGAAATTTAATTTATTGTTAACAATTTAAAAATAATCGTTTTACTTCAGAGTAACGCTGCATTTCGAGATGGATATTATTACCAGACCATGCTCTGAGAAAGTCTGCGCTCTCTGGAGTGGAGCAGGTGGATACCGGTCGGAAGAATGCTTCCCATCCTTTGGCGGAGTACCTCCAACCGGTGGAGTCGAGGATGAGAGTTCTTCTCGAGGCGTATGCAACGATGAGGCAATAGATGAGATGATGGATCTGACAGGCGTAACCACATCCCTTGTTCAGGCTGCAAACCAGAAGCGGTGCACGGTCGCAGTTCTCAGGATTCTGCCGAAATAATAATTATTCGTGAAAGCAATTAGACGATCACACGGCATCCCATGAGGATTATACATCAAACCCACGCAAACACTACTGAAAATTTCATAGGGCCTACCTGGTTTTTACGTATGATACAATTAAGGATCGTGGCGTACGTGGTAGGCTATTGTTCCGTTGTTGTAATTGTTGTTCATTTCCTCTATGTGCAGTTGAGACTGTGCTCAGTTCCTCATAGACTGCCGCAATATTCATAAAGTTAATCAGAATGTCTTGTGTCTTACGGGATCATACTGAGAAACTAATGAAAATAAATGCGTACTAAATATTGCACTTTTTCTTATGCATAATACATCGCACACGTATCGTGTAGATCAGACTAGATCTCGGTTCCTTGATCATGAATAGACCTACATATAAGATGCACATGCATGCACGCAGGCATGAATGCGACCATATGCATGAATAAATACATGTAGGCGACGAGCATTCGTCTACATATTAGGCTATAATTATTCATAAGCAGGTGCACACTGTATTGTATTGCGATGTATTTGACCATTAATATAGCGCTTCTATAAGAAAGAGCTTTTCAGAAGCGCTTTCAAATGGCATGGTAATCGTATACAAGACCAGTTATGGTGAATAACGATGTGCAAGCGAATCCTAGAGAAACGGCAGAATTTATGAGGGAGAGGTGAGGAAAATTAGCAGAGAAAATGCGTGCGGCGAATGGGACTGATGCATGGGGAAGTCCATTCCATCTAACGAGAGAGACCTCTCTGTACACAAATGCATGCATGTTACGTATACTGTGCATGTTACAATGCAATGAATGCATGATTCATTGTACAGTGTTGTTGGTACATAATGTGACAACGCAATGAATCCATTGATGAATTCACCTGGAGTCGATGGAGTCTCCTCTGAACGACTTTGCTTAGATTTTCCAGCTGTCCTCTGCGCCACTCATCCGATCCATCAGCTGCACTCATCGATTCCATGTCGTCCAATATCGTTCTGTGTACATTCATACATATTATTATATTATATTATGTTCAGATGGGCGAAAGATAGAGAACGAATTTTACGGGTGCTAATTTAGGATAGCGAGAAGAGTGATTATTGTTCTTGTTTTGTCGGACGTATACACTTCTGAGCGTTGCAAATAGATTTCCTGCTTTTCCAGTCGACCAATAATTTATTTATTATAATAATAACATCTGCAATCATCGTCTACGATATCCATTTCTGTTTTCCGTGTGCATCCAATAAATTTGTCCATCCGTTCGTCTGACCAATCTGTCCATAAATTAAACCTCAGTCTTGACCATTGAATCTGTACAAATGTACTACAGTACTTTGATCCGTTGACATTACACGTGCACTCGTGCAGCAGTGATTCGATAATACTCCGATAAATGACCAGACATTCTTTCAAATGCTTCGCCGAATCGCTTACAAATTGCCACTTTAAAGCTCGAGCAGATTTCCATGAGTTCGTAATCGTAATCATAATCATAATCGTAATCATAATCGTAATCATAATCATAATCGTAATCGTAATCATAATCGAGCATTTCAAGTGCAATGTAGGCCTACAAATCCATGAATCCACCCTTCCATCCATTTATCCATCCATCCATTCATCTATCACATTTCATTCATCCATACACCCGTTTCTCCAATTAAATTGTAAGTTCTTCAAATGCTCTAACGACACACAACTAGAAATTTAAACCCTACATGTAGTTAGCACATTTAAATACTTTCCAGCATTGGAATCACCCAGCCCACGCCCCAGCCCCACCCCAGCCCCACCCCAGCCCCCACCCCAGCCCAACCCATAAAAACCTTCAACTGTATTCTAATACGGCGTATAAACATTCGTCCACATAAAATCCCCGTCGGTCAAAATCTCGTTAAACTTGGATCAGAATGTCATCCTCGCGTTGAACGCTGAGAGTGAGAGTCGGGTGTTGATGGACGATTGTTATTATCAGCAGCAGCGTTGGTTATGAGGTTTTACAGTGCTGCACGGTGATGAGGACGTATTGTTGTGATCGCAGACAGTAAATGCCAAGCAGCGTGGGAGGATTTATATATTATATTGGTCAAAAGCCATCTCACTGATGGCAGTCCATGTGTGACTCTATGTCTTGCTGTCTTTATTCGTCCTTCAATCTCTCTCTCTCTCTCTCTCTCTTTCTGTCTGTCTGTCTGTCTGCCTATCTCTCCAGGTCTTCGACTGTGCCTATCTGTCTCTTTGTCTCTCAGCATTTGAATCTACCTCTGTTTCTGTCTCTGTCTGTCTGTCTGTCTGTCTGTCTGTCTGTCTGCCTGTCTGTCTGCCTGTCTGTCTGTCTCTCTTGTTCTTTCTCCATGACTCTCTCTCTCTCTTTGTTCTTCCCCACCCGTCTTTCTCACTTGTTGCCCCTCAATCCGTCTTTCTCTCTACATGTATTTCTCTTTTCCTTCTGAGTATCTTCCTCCCTATCTCCCTATATCTCTCTATAAGTCTTTCACTTCTCTCTGTCATTATCTTTGCCTGTCTTTCTCTCTTGTTGTCTCTCTGTGTCTCTCTCTTTGTGTCTTTCTCTCTATTTCTCTTTTCCTTCTGAGTATCTTCCTCCCTATCTCTCCCTCTGTCTGTCTCTCTATATAAGTCTTTCTTTACCTGTCTTTCTCTCTTGATGTCTTTTTATGTCTTTCTGTGTGCATTTCTCTCCATTTCTCTCGGTATGTCCTTCTCTCAGTCTCTATCGTTCTCTATTATGTTCATGTGTGTCCGCTCTTTCACGTCATCAGTCATCTGGTCATTGTTGTAGCAACAATGGTTGTCCACTTGAATACCGCATCGAATCCTTAGTTGGACCCCATCCACCGTATTTTGGTCCTGAAATAAAGAGGACATAACACAGTCGTGACTCCTTTGGGCTTGAGTTCGGTGAATATATTTATTGCAGCAATTTTATATTGCGCCGCTTCAAGGTTGGCTACTCAGGAGCGCTCTCAGTCCAACCTCGGTCGAATAGGACAGTAAATGAGACAGATGAACCAACAGGCATTATTTTGACGACGAGTAGCTATGCAGCCCATTCCAGGTCCTAGGTCCAGCCACGGAGAAGGCGCGGTGCCACCTGATTGCAGTCCGCGAGCGGAGAACAATAGGTCCCGCTTGTGCACTGTGCAGCTGAGCGGATAGAGCAGCGCGCTTTACGATCATCGTGGTGCAGCTGCGAGCATCGACGTCTAAACCCTGAACAGAGAAAACTCCGCTACTGTTCGTTCTCTCCCAGTGCCAGTCCCAAGCCTGAATAAAGGAGGAGGGCGACACTAACAATTTTTCCTATGACACAGTGTCGTCAAACAGCAAAAAAGACCTGAAGTGAGTGCCTGACCAAAACAGAAATTCGGCAAACAATGCGCTCTGGATTAGAAAGCAAATGTTGCAGTCTTGACGGAACCTCAGGGCAAGCTCCAGCCTCTCCTTAATCAAGGCCGTTTAACCAGGGCAGGGGCAGTAACTATAGGGTAACAACCCCTGAACAATTGGACTGGGGGCGCGAAATGAGTATGATCGGGTAGATGGGTTGGTTGGATGACGAGAAGTTGGTAGCTTGCCTGTAATAATCGGTGACGTCTTTTTGAAGCGACCTCAGTCGAATGGTGCGCATGCGCGTGTCTCCACCGGAAGACTCTTGTTCGAGATCTTTCAGCTGACTCAGCAGAAATGACCAGAATTCGTTGACATCTGAGCGAAATTTTCGTTTCGATATTTCGTAGTTTTGGTCTAAAATATCAAAATAAGTCGTCAATTTCAGTAGCGCCTTCTCGAGAGAAACATCTGAGAATACAGTAGCCTATACGTCAAGTAACATTTATGTAAGGTGTGGTAACTGAAACTATAGGTGGTGCAAGGTAAGGCTAGAGAAAGTAGGGCTAAGTAAAGTTAAGTGTGGTAAGGTGGATTCAAGACAGTTTTGTCCTTGTTATTGTACTCTTCTCCTGCTTTATGACCTGCTTAATAAAGTTCTTTGAAATTTTATCTTCTTTATATTTTGAAATTTGAAAGTATGGAAAAGGTCAGCATCTGCTTGATCAGTAGTGCGGCAATGCATTCGTTCATTCCTTCACTTCATATCGAGAATTTATATAGCGCCAATTCAAGAAGCTCACTCAGAGGCGCTCCCAGTCTTGCCACGGTGATAAATAAATATATAATATAATATATAAGATGATTTTAAGAAGGGTTGATGAGTCAATCCTAGGTAGCAGGCGTATTTCCAACAGAGAACCATAGAGCAGGCAGATGGACGGTCATGGACCTATAATTGAGAAAGCACGACGCTGACATCCATGTTAAGGTTCCAACACGAGGGATGAGCAGATCTGTCCTAACATCTATAAACCATCTATCTATCTAACGACTTTTAACGTTTTACCCTGCATCACAATGTAAAACCTAAATAAGAGTTTATGAATAAATAAGATTATTTATGAATAAATATGAATTTATGAATAAATATGGTTGAAATCGTGTCTTACCGTGTGAAAATCTCTGACGATGATCACGTGCTTCTTGTTCTGTTAGAACCGTTGCCTCAGCGTCGCCATGTCTGATCGGGTCATTAGGCTTATAATATGATCCACTCTGTCGCTGTTGTCTAAAAGCGTCAACACAAGTAGTGGGTGGGTGTTGGTGTGTGAAATCTGTGTGGAAATGTGATTGAGCGATGTTGTGTTCGTATTGGAGGGAATGTAGATTCTCATTATACATAGAATGCCATGGTTATCATGTGAGTGGGTGGATCCAACTGATCGACTGCGTTGATGTTAGTAGACATCTCAGATGGGGGACGATTAACAGGAACCGATAATCGATTAGATGATAAAATCAATCGATTATCATCTAATCGATTAGCATTTAATCGATTAGTTACCTATCACTGCATGGCAGGCAAGACTAGTGTCTTCTTTGTGCCGATGGGTAGTTTACTGAATTCGAGAAAATGCAAATCTCTTAGATGTTTTAGTAAGACCAGTTTACACTTGCGCTACATAAAATCAAATCTGCACCAACCAGATTTGTTTGTTTGTTTGTTGTAGACGGCTGGATGGGTGAGTTTAGATCTATCTCTGTTGATGTTCATGGTGGGCGGATTGGTCGTCGTGCTAACAGCTACGGCTTTATTGCTGTCAGGGGCCTTGTGTGCGCAGCAATTTCATGCAATTGAGCAGGCGTTGCATAAAACGGTTGATGATATTCGATCTTTAGAAGCTGCTGTGCGCCCCTATAATATGGAGTGATACGGTCTTTATTTGACCGTTGAGAGACATTGAATCTGTTTCGGGCGAGCGCAGTCCATTCCGTCGTTCAAGGGAGATAAGGAGGCAGGCGGCATCCGCAGAGGGATGCTCATCAAAGGGCCTCTAGCGAGCGTTCCTTGCTACTGCTGCTACTGGAAGTAGTGTTCCTGATTATCTGCTTTATCCCTCTCAGGATATTTTTCTCCTCTCCTTCTATTCATCGTCCACTATTCATCTTCTTCCTGGTTCTTCAGTTCCTTCTTCGTATTATTCTCCTCCTTTTCTCCCATTTATCTTCTCTTTCTGTTTCTCAATTCTTCTCTGTTTTCAAATCCTCAACATCCTCCTCTTGTTCGACCTAATCCTCTTCCTAATCCTTCTCCTCTTCCATCTTCTCTTTCTTCATCATCCTCTTCCTTTCAATCCTTTCCGATTCCTTCTACTCCCATTCCTCCGTTCCTTCATCCTCCACATCCTCCCCCTACTCCTCATCTTCCTAAATCTTCGATTCTTCTTCCTCCTTTCCTCCTCTTGCTCATTTGATCCTCCTCCTCCGTCTCGTCCCGCATGTCCTCCTCTGCACCCCGCATCCTATTCCTCCCCCACTCCTCTTTCTCCTACTCCTCCTTCTCCTTCTGCTTCCGAGATATATATATATATATATATATTCTGTCCATTGTTCGGTCACGTCGTCGCCGACTATCTACGACCGACCACCCGTCACATGATTCACTGCACCGCCACGTATACGTCGTATACACCCATCCACTCCAGAAATACACACCAACCCATATATATGTATATATACATGATTATATATGTATATATACATGATTATATATGTATATATACATGATTATATATATATACGTACGTTCGTGTTTATTGTGTACGTTTTAGTATAACTATGCATATATATATATATATATATATATATATATAATTATATATATATAATCTATGTGCGTGTGTGCCTCGGTAACAGTTACGGATCACAGTGATCAGTCAGTATGATCCATAGTTGTAAAAAACGGTTTTTTTCGTTTTTTATTCTCTCCCAAAAAAGTCGTTTTTTTCGTTTTTTTATTTTTCCCATCGTTTTTTATCGTTTTTTAATATTTCTTTATCTTCATTTAATCATCTACTTTCTGTTATTATTTCACTTAATTTTAATTTTTTCTGATATTCTTTATGTTTTCCGCCAACTCTCAAGGATTCAGCTAACTAAAGTCATTATTTCATCGTTTAACATCATCATTTAAGAGAAAGCCTGCGTGTAGTAGGTTCCTAATCAAGGTTTTCAAGGGTAAAATGCGGTTTTAGATGTAGCAAAGTCAAATTATTTTCCTTTTCCGTTTTTTATCGTTTTTTTTGTCGTTTTTTATTTTTTTTTAAAAAACGTCGTTTTTTTACCGGTTTTTATTTTATTTTCGTCGTTTTTTACATCTATGGTATGATCCTATGCATAGGCCTACAGTACACACATAATTATACACATAGCCTACAATCCCTACATCATAGACATAATATGCAGGCATACATATAGGCCTAACTATAATACAAGTATACTATATTGTAATTGTATAATTATATGTAGGGCCTATATACAGGGTGCGGCAAAAAAAGACCCCTCCCTCCTAGGTTTTTTGGAAATATCTTGGCCAAAAGTAAGATTTTCCAGATGAAATTTTACAGTCTTAAAGACAATTCATATTTAGGCCTACACGTGATGGGCAGATTTGATCAAAATATTTCAAACTGAACAAAAGTTATGCCACTTTTAGGGAGGTCACCCATCGTTTTTTGACGATTCAAAAATGAGCGCATCAAAAACTAGGTTTTTGGCCAATATCTTGGCGAAAAGTAAGAATTTCCAGATGAAATTTGTCAGGCTTAAGGCCAATACATATTTACACATGATGGCCAGATTTAATCAAAATAGGTCATACACAACAAAAGTTATACCACTTTTAGTAAGACCACCCACCGTTTTTTGACGATTCAGAAACGAAACGCAACAAAAAGTAACAAAAACACGATTTTATTAAGTCTCACGATCTCATCTCAAATAACTGTTGTCAAATGAACTTGGTAGTGCTTCACAACTTGTGTGCAATGTGCCCACCACCAGTGCAAACACTTCTTTTGAGTCTCTTTGCAAAGTTCTTGATGGACGTGTTGATTAATCTGGCAGATTCTTTATTTACCAATTATATTGTCATCTTTCTAAGTGACTTCTCAGTGACGCGCAGCTACGCTGGTACCCTGTTTATTTTTTAAAATAGTAATTATAATGATTATCTGGGAACATTAAGGCTATTTGATAACAATATTATTTGAAATGAGAAAAAATCGTGTTTTTTGTTACTTTTTGTTGCATTTCGCCTTTGAATCGTCAGAAAACGGTGGGTGGCCTCGCTAAAAGTGGTATAACTTTTATTCTCTTTGAAATATTTTGATGAAATCCGACCATCATGTGCAAATAAGAATTGTCTTTAAGCCTGTAAAATTTAATCTCGATATTCTTACTTTTGGCCAAGATATTGGCCAAAATAATTAGATTGTTTTATTTTTACTTTTTGTTGCGTCGCGTTTTTGAATCGTCAAAAAACGGTGGGTGACCTTACTATAAGTGGTGTAACTTTTGTTGTGTTCGAAATATTTTAAAGAAATCTGGCTATCTGGTGTAAATATGAATTGTCTTTAAGACTGTAAAATTTCATTTCAAAATTCTCACTTTTGGTGAAGATTCTGGCAAACATCTTAGGGGGGTCTTTTTTGCCGCACCCTGTAATAGTATGCGTATAATGCATTTAATGAAGGCTTCAAGACTTAATATCACCAGTGTACTGCAATAGACATTTTAGAAACACTATTCCACAATGTTACATGATGTAGCTACATAATTATTATAGGCCTAATATTCCATTTTGAATGGCCCACAAGGAAAGCATGTGCGACTCATTGTACATATTTAAGGGACATTGTATAATTTTTATGTGTAGGTGCGTGTGTACGCGCAGGTTTGCGTGTGTGTGTGTGTGTGTGTGTGTGTGTCCTGTTATTTCCAAGTACTTTCTGAACGTGTCCTTAATTAAACTCTTCTTGCTGTCCTCTGTGCATTTCCGTCCATCTTGAATGTTTTCCATGATAGAAGAAGAAGAGAAGGAGGAGGGAGAAGGAGAAGAAACAGGAGGAGGAGGAGGAGGAGCAGGGTGTTGTCTACGGCTACATGTGGTCCCGCAGCATTAAGGGTCTGGCTGGATGGTTGGATGGATGGATGGATGGATGGATGGATGGTTGGATGGATGGATGGATGGATGGATGGATGGTTGGATGGATGGATGGATGGATGGATGGATGGATGGATGGATGGATGGATGGATGGATGGATGGATGGTTGGATGGATGGATGGATGGTTGGATGGATGGATGGATGGATGGATGGATGGTTGGATGGATGGATGGATGGATGGATGGATGGATGGATGGATGGATGGATGGTTGGATGGATGGATGGATGGATGGATGGATGGATGGATGGATGGATGGATGGATGGATGGATGGATGGATGGATGGATGGATGGATGGATGGATGGATGGATGGATGGATGGATGGATGGATGGATGGATGGATGGATGGATGGATGGTTGGATGGATGGATGGATGGATGGATGGATGGATGGATGGATGGATGGATGGATGGATGGATGGATGGATGGATGGATGGATGGATGGATGGATGGATGGTTGGATGGATGGATGGATGGATGGATGGATGGATGGATGGATGGATGGATGGATGGATGGATGGATGGATGGATGGATGGCATTTCGAGTAGGAACCGTTGCAATCTGTATTCTGATGACAAGACTCGTTGCCACTTAAATGTCTCTCTTCCATCCTTTGACGACGATAAGCATATTGCACTCGACCATCTTCATGAGTATACGTACATGTATGCGCACTATGCAGAACCACCTAAGTGAGTCGCATTCCATGTCTCTGTCTGTCTATTTGTCTGCTTGTCTGTTGTCTGTCTCTCTGTCAGTCTGTCTGCTTGTATACCATCATTACATTACATTACAATTACATTACATCGTCTGTTGTCTGTCTGTCATCACCATCACCACCATCATCATCATCATCATCATCATCATCATCATTATCCTCCTCCTTCTCCTCATCATCATAGTCATAATCATCACCATCACCACACCACCACCACCACCATCATCATCATCATCATCATCATTATCATCTTCCTTCTCCTTCTCCCCCTCCTCCTCCTCATCGTCGTCATCATCATCATCATCATCATCATCACCATCATCATCCTCCTATCGACCCGCGTGTTAACATGAGCGACGTAGCAATTCATCGGCAATTAGATGGAAAGCGAGCGGAAGGAGAAAAGGAAGATGAACGAGAGAGAAGGAGGGAGAGAGGGATGGATTGAGGAAGGAGGGAGCTTAATTAGGAAAAGCAATTAGCATCGATCAATGTCAAGACTGAGCTTTCATCCAGATGCGCTGTATAATTATATGCAATACATGTATATATGCAATACATGTATATATGCAATACATGTATATATGCAATACATGTATATATGCAATACATGTATATATGCAATACATGTATATAAGCAATACATGTATATATGCAATACATGTATGTATGCAATACATGTATATATGCAATACATGTATATATGCAATACATGTATATATGCAATATATACAAATGCTCGAGAAACGCTTCTTTGTATTTACATGCATACGCATTACGCAAATATACAGACAAACAGACACACATGCACGCGCACGCACGCATACACACACAATCTTATACATATATATACACTTTTATAAACACCCACATATACATCAAATGTATATCAAATACATGCATACGATGATACGTAAATACATTACACATGCTAGTCAGCTAGTGTACATACATTATCTGTATGACTGCATAAACATATGCATGCATGCTAAAATACATGCATTGCATACAAACATACGTAAACATATAATGTAGAGATGCATGTAGGAATCATAGGATACCTTTTACATGCGTTAGAGTTAGACCTACATAGCAGACCTACATACACGTAGGCCCAAACATGAAGTTATCAAGCTCATTTGTCATACAGTCTGTGAGGCTATTTCTTCCGAATTCTTTTCCAACGCAGTGTTATAGGCGTACCAAGGCTACCACACGTTTAAATGCACATTGCACAACATGAAAAATGTGAAATTAGGTGAAGCAACTGTGTGACAAACTTTTTCTACAAGTTATGTTTTTGTGAGTTTGATGGATGCAAAAAGCGTAAATTGGTGTTGATGATAATGTGTGATCTACGGGAGATAATGCGAGAAAAAAAATTATTAAAACGTTATGCTGTGTCCTAAAGCGCCAAATGAATTATAAATGTGTTTTTGTCAGCTGCAGTCCATTCTCAATTATTCCTAATTATGTCTCCAAATAATAAAATTAGTGAACATTTCAACCTGTGGCTCCCGGCTGATGAAAGATTTATCCTGAAAAGCCCCGAGCCGCATGAGATGAACAGTTTTGAAACAATTGACAATGATGATTGCGCTCTGCAGAATAATATAATAATTATATCATGCTTTCATATGACGATGATTGTATGATCGATCATGACTTCTTGGGCGCTGCTTGGTGGACCACGAGGTAAGTCGCTAGAGGATTACCGATTTACTTAATGAGTCAACAACTCACTTCAAACACTTAGGCCTAGCTACTTTGGAGTCAGTTTTTATTAAAACAATTACAATGCATCATGCAACTTTACAGACTCCACTTATAGTCAGATGGAAAGTAAGAATTTGAGATGGAAAGTAAGGATTGGAGGTCATACGGCTTTTTAGATGATTAGTCCATTACACTCTGAATCTTATATACCTCATAATTATATAGGTCCTAGGTATTGCTCTGTCCTTCTGCTGACGTCTTCATCAAATTGAAATAAGGAAACAGCGCTTGAGCTCGAAAGAAATGATTATGTCTGACTATATATGATTATGTGAATATGCGAGTGAGTGAATATGTGAATATGTGTATTCTGTAGGCCTGTAATTTGTGTGGATATGTGAAAATGTGATTATGTGCATAGTCTATGTGAATAGACTATCATAATGTGTATGTGCATCTGTGAATATGTGTTTATAAATGAACATTCAAACATGCGAATATGTAAATTGTGATTATGTGAATAAGTGAATAATTTGTGAGACTGTGAATATGTGAATATGTGAATATGTGATATACGTTAAAAATACATCTGGTTACCTGTTAAGTAGCCGACCTTCCACTGCCGCCCTGTTTCGTCCTTCATTTCCTTCATCGTTTGAACTTCCGGTCGACGTCACTTCCGGTGGTCGAGTCAGCTTGAAATGTTTAACCCCAACGTAGATGACAGCCACTCCCCAGAGAACGACGAATCCAGTAGACACGGTTCGAACCACCCTCACCATCTGCAACCAACGACACACACACACACACACACACAATACAATACAATACAATACAATACAATACCATCATCACCATCTACAACCAACGCCACACACACAAAAATGCTAACTCATCATGCATCTATTAAGAACAATCACTTTATCAGAGTTCCATTTGGAAAGTTCTGTAAAAAATACTCATTTTCTTAATTTGCATTTCTCACGGTCTTCGTAATTTTTTTTAACTCCGACCATTTTGTTTTGCAAACTCTTGCCAGAATATCTACGGGCCCCCATGGACCCGCATTGTGAATAGTTTTTAAGAGTAGGCCTACTTTGCGTGTAATATAAAATTGCTATACTTCAGCCATGCAAAATTTTTGGAACTTCAATCATGTAGGCTAAATAGGCCTATGACCTACATGTAGACTTCCAAACCGCAAAGAATAAGATTTATTCAGGGTTAAATTGCTCCATACTTCTATAAGCTTATACTCACAGTGCCTAATGTAAGCTTATACAGTCATTCAGCGAAAGTGAGCGACTTCCGTGTTTAGCACATGTCTACTTCTATAGCGCAAGGTCATTGACTGATAGTATAGTCTGGAGATGATTAAGGTTGAAAAGTCTCTGTCCCTACCTCGTGCAATCTTCCCGTTCCTTCGTCGTGGTGTAATACTCCCAACGCTAGGATGCGACGGCGACGATATGCATTGAGACTCAATAATATCATCTATGGACGACGATGGGTTCAGTGACTCTGCTCCATGCGCTGTGGGACAATCGGCGCCCCATAATAATACGTCCATTTAGACGCAACTCGCGTGTCATATAATTTTTATATTCAGTATTCACGCCCGAATCACCGGATATTTTGCGCACTCACAGCTATACGCATGCAAGCCGTCACAAACACACATACGCACGCACACACACACACACACACACACATATATATATATATATATATACACCGTGGTTCAAAAAAACTAAGCCAAATTGTTTTTCATATATCTCTGATGCCTGATAACATATCACGCTAAAATTTTTCAAATATTTAGAGAAGTGGACCAAGAATATGATTCAAAAATTTCAAGAGATAAAATTGAACGGATAAAAATATATGAATCTTTCAATTTCATATGTCGAAATTGCAGTTTACAAGCATTATTTCTGCCAGATTCAGTAAAAAGTAAGCTAAACTGTTTTTCTTATATCTGCAATGCCTGATAATTGATCATACCAAAATTTTCCAGATATTTAGAGGATTGAACCAAGAATAGGATTCCAAAATATCATGTCATAAATTTGAACGGATAGAAAGATATGAATATTTAAACTTCATCTCCAGAAATGTCTGTTTTCAGCAAGTCTGTTATGGTGTTCGTTGCTGTTTTGACGTTCCCAATTTTGGTCTTCAGGGCTCCTGGAGTAAAATTAACGGAGTATATTGTCGCAATATTCTGCTGTCACAATATCTTCCACCTGTTATAAGAAATCTATAGCCCCAGAAGACTGTTTTCTTTTTCAACAAAACAGCGCCAGCCCACAGAGCCAAGGAAACCATCGAAATGCTGACAAGAGAGACGCCAGACTTCATTTCTCTCACATTATGGCCTCTGAACAGCCCAGATTTGAATCCTGTCGACTATGAAGTGTGGAGATTGATGCAAGACCGAGTCTACCAGACAGCGATCCACGATATAAACGATCTGAAGCAACCAACGCTTGTTGGAAGTGTGGGAAGGCCTGGACCAGAGGATAATTGACGATGCATGCTGTTGCGTAATGCATGGCGCCAGCGCTTCCAGGCTTGCGTGCAAGAACGAGGACATTTTGAGCATCTTAATTAATTAAATAATAAAACCATACTGTTGGAATCATGTTCTTAGTCCAATTCTCTACATATCTGGAAAATTTTAGAATGATTAATCATCAGGCATTAGAGATATAAGAAAACATTTTATTGAATCTGATAGAAAATTGCTTGTAAACTGAAATTATGGCATATGAAGTTTAAATATCCATATCTTTTTATCCGTTCAACTTTGTCTCATGAAAGTTTGGAATCATATTCTTGGTCCACTTCTCTAAATATTTGGAAAATATTAGCTTGATATGTCATCAGGTATTAGAGATATATGCAAAACAATTTGGCTTAGTTTTTTTTGAACCACAGTGTATATATATATACATAATAGGCCTACTGCATTAAACCCAGATGAGTTAGGCCTAAGCACATCTAGGGCGGTTAGTGTATGAGCATGGCTACAATAATAACGGTTATAACCGTTAGGCCTATAATTATAGATGGTGTACCTACAAACATAATTATTCGTCTATAATTTATATAGATTGGCAGCCTGTACGAAAGTCTTTTTGTAGACAAAAAATACAGAGAACAGATGGAAAATAGTCAGAAATCAGGAAGATAGTTATTTTAAAAGTGTGTCATGGCGCAAAACCTGTAGACTAATAGGCCGAGCCTACACGTCTTGTGGTGTCATTGGGAGCAGAAATGTCGATAAAAAATATCACAGATAATCCAACTATTAGGCCTAAAGATTATTTCAGTAGGCTACATCATATCGACGCTGCGCTTATATTTATTAGGCCTACATGTAGCCTAAGTGCGCAATGACTGATGATGCAATACCATATTACCTAATCCAGTCGTCATCTTAATCTTTAATCTTCGAAAGCGCCATTCGAAAGCCAAGCGTGGGGCACCAGTTTATTCACGAGCGCTACGCACGTCGAATCAAAAGGGTTGTCCGTATAAGGTAAGAGTTTATATGCAGAGGAGTCAGAGTCCGTCTGTCAAAGGATCAGATACGGTACAGGCTACACAATAATGTGCTGAATAGACATGATCAGAGTCATCAGACTACAGACATAGCCTATTAAACGATGTGTGCTTCTCGCTGTGGTCGTCTCTTTTCATAATTATTCTGGAACACAATATTAAGGTTTAGCCGTGCAGTGTAAACTTAGTGTTTGTGGCTTTATACATCACGGTCTGACTTGAAAGCAAATACCATTATTATTGCCTGGTAGCCTACATCGCGCCATCATGAAAGCACTCCATGCAAGCCGCTTCCATGCAAACCGTTTCCATGCATGCATCACGGGAGAGATAGCAGCAGCAGTCCTTTGTGTGTCCGCAGGTTGCAGGTCTGTCAATGCAGCCATAAGATATGATTACTGTCTCCTTTCACTGAACATCGACGAGTTTTATGCGCTTCATGGTGGTCCACGTAATTTTATTTAGAACGTGGATTCCACAGGGACAGGCGTGAATAGTTATTACACTGTAGAAGTAGGCTAGGCCTATATAAATTTTATATATAATTACATATTTATATGTTCTGAGATAAATATAAATTGTATCTAACTATCCATATATCACATAAGCTTATATAGGCTACATGTAGCCGGTTATTTACAGTGACGTGTGCATTGTGCAATTGTGCATAGACTATAGCCTATAATAGGCCTATATGGGCGCTTATATAGGCCTATGCATGATTAACGTGAAGGCCAATAATAAAATTATAGGCCTAAAATTATATGTTCGGGACTAGACTATTAAGTCTATAGACCCCACACACATTTTTACGTAGACACACATAGGCGTAGGGCACATTTCAGGAGTGGGGGAGCAAAAGTTAAACTTTTGCCCGAGAAATCTGACAACCTTTTTTTTTAGTTGTCCGGTTGAAATTGCCCGAAAATTTCCGTAACCGGTCGAAATTGCCCGAAAATTTCCGTAACTTTTTCCACCCGAAAAATCTGACGACCTTTTTTTAGTCGTCCGGTCGAAATTCCGAAATTTCTTTATACATTTTTTACACTTTTCCCGGACTGCTTGCCCGAAAAACCAGACTTGCCCGAAATTGGGGGGGGGGGGGCATTTGCCCCCTCTGAACCCCCGTCTCCTACGCCTATGCAGACACATAATAGTTATTACTAATGATATGCAGATTATGCGGCAGATATGGATATGATATAAAATACCTAATGACGGCTTTAGCAAAATTATACAAATACATGCAGTGGCAGAATCGAGCCATCACATTTATATTTTATACACAATTTTATGTGCATAATCTTATCGGTTCGGTAGTTGCAACACAAGTCAAAATGAGACCCAATAAGCTCAAATATCATTCTCAATCACCATAATAATATTCGATTATACAATTATGTGCAATTGTTTTTGTAAGCTTATTATAACAGCCACTATATAAATAATATTATATAATTATATAAGGTCTATATAATTATACACATTGTGTGCGCGTAAGTATGTACAGTTAGGCTATATAAAGTCGTGAATAATGCATGACATTGCATGTGCTGGAATGCGGTTTCCTTGGTCGGCATATATTCTCTTCCCGCTGTTCCATATTTCACCATGTATGTATGCCTATAATTATCATGCAGAGGCGGAAGCATCGGCCGCCATTCTTCCTCTTTATTCCATCGCCCCATTTCCATTTCTTATACTTTGCGGCCTTCTTTCTTCCTCGGCTGCATTCTGCTATAGCGTCAGCGTCCTTACATTCATCACGTCCACCACCATCCCATCAATCCACTCCATACTTCCTCTTCTTCCTCCTCTTAACCCTCTTGCCTCTTCTCTTCGTCTATAGTTACTCTATACTCTCTCTCTCTCTCAGCGTATTCGCGTCTAATTTTCCTCTTTCTCCAAATACCCTTCCCCAATGTTTCTCATTTGCGTCCTTAAATAATCTTCTTACCCTTATAATACTTCCTATAGACCTCTCCTCGATCGAATTCTGTTTTGCCTAATCCTCCCTCATCTGACGTTCTTCCTCTTCTTCCTCTTAACCTTCCTGCATGCCCTTCCTTGTCCTAGTCTTTTCCATGAGACTTGCACAGCTGTGCAATTTAGCCTACATGTAATTACCCTTCCAGTTGCATTTACAAATTCGAGTACCACATTGCAAAAATTGAGATTATGAATTCACTTTATGTGATGAAACAAACGTCAAATATTAAATGGAACATTTCTGGAGAATAATTTTAATTTTAAAATTTATATTTAAAAAAGTTTTCCACTACTTCTTTCATGTCCATTCATGTCCTCTTCCTGCACCGACTATAATTTTATCTCCTCTTCATCTTCCTTCTTATCAAAATATCAAAACCTTCTCTTTGATCGTGGTTTGGTGCTGTCGGTCGGGAGTGACTCTGAGAATTTTTTCTGAAGCGGCGCTATATAAATTTACGATTACAATTACTGTGCTTCTTTTGATTCTCCAATTCGCGCGTCAACAACTTGCTAACAAGGAGAGAGGAATCTTGTATTGTTGTTTTATTGTTTTCGCTGTCCCACCTCCTCCTAGTTTCGTTCCTTCTTCTCCTCCTACTCCTCCTCCTCCTCCTCCTCCTCCTCCTCCTCTTCCTCCTCCTTCTTCTTTTCCTACCTGCTTCTCCTCTGACAGTGAGTCTCAACTGCACGTTGCTATAGAATTAGGCTATAAAATCAATGACCGCGTTTCCATGGGCGTCCACAGGAATTTTTCTAGGGGGGCGCAAACTTTTAAATAATTGTCACATGGTCTAAATTTAATGGGTAACAGTTTGAATTTACATTTTACCACGAGAGAATACCTATACGTTATGCGTCCAGACTCCAAAGAAAGGTTCAACTTGCAGAAAGAATCGATAATCACATTGAAAATCGCGTTGTAACAATCACAACCAAATAATCAAAACTTAGGTGCAACTGTGCGAAAAATTCAGGGGGGCGCACATGCGCCCCCTTGCGCCCCGCTGCGGACGCCCATGCGCGTTTCCTGTGAAATGATCGCAACCAAAGTCATAATCCATTAGCGAAGCGGGGTCATGACTTTCTTTTCCAACGATATCAGAAACGCATTCGACACCTGCTTCTCATTTCTTCGCAGAATCGCACGCTGCACGGCTCCATGATTTACTGGTGGGTCAGCAGCTCACGTACGCTCGCGCAACACCGAAATCCCACCGGCAATCCATCAGCACCGCAGCACTGCGTCGGCCACTTCTTCTTCTGTGCGCCTCAAGACAATCATGACGACGACGACGACGACGACGACGACGACGACGACGACGACGACGACGACGACGACGACGACGACGACGACGACGACGACGACGACGACGACGACGACGACGACGACGACGACGACGACGACGACGACGACGATGGGGCTTTCGCTTGAGTTACTGGTCGCATAGTTCGGTGTGACGTACTCAACAGTAATCTCTCTTTCTATGAAGTCGCAACGGGACATCTCGACGTTGCACTGAAATAATGACGTGTGCTCACCAATTAAGCGAATCTAACAAATCGCTATAGCGTAGGCCTATACGATTACGCCTGCAAGCTATTGTACGTGTTCATTCGTTCGTTCATTCGTTCGTTCGTTCGCTCATTCATTCATTCATTCATTCATTAATTCATTCATTACGATGATTTATGAAGCGCCTCTTCAATGGTGCAACTCAGGAGCGCTCCAGACCCAACCTTGGCTTATTACATGCAGTATGCAGGCCTATCCTATGCACGGTGTATGTATATGCATGAGTGAAGTTCTAGTCAGTCCGAAAATATATATATATATATAGTAGCACCCCTTCAAGAAGGCCAGCCAGAGGCGCTCCCAGCCCAAATACGGCCAAAGAGAAAGGTCTTGAGCAGCTGGTAAAGGCAAGCAATTAACAGTCCAGGATGCGAGTCACATCTCTGTCAAACACCCAGTGAACAGTAAATAAGCTTAAATTTGCCCCTATATTGCGTAGCTAGTGCAACAAGGGAGTGATGTAGTTCGATGCTTATACGGGCGTTTGTTATGGCACGCGTGTTGAGTTTGCCTGATTGCTCACCTTCAGCCAAGATGAGTCTCCGCATGACGCAATCACAGTTCGAGATTTATCATCTCTGCGGCGCCCCATAGTTTATTACGCGACTATCAAAATAATGGATGTGACAGCGTTGATTTAATGGCAGAGTCCTTCATAGGAATGATAGCTACAAGGACGACTTGAAGATCTTCGCTGCTGGTCCACATGCACTGTGTCAATAACAGCAAAGATTGCAATTTTATGTGGAGCCGCAACTCAACTGCGATAGCGCCCCACAAGCAATTAACAGGCGGAATACTATAGGTCTAATCAGGCCTACTCTAACCCAATTAGTGGAACACACAAAATTGTGGTTGAAATCAAACCAATTTGATATTTCAACGCCTCAATGGAATTGGCATATCATTCTGCCTGCTGGTAGGTGCGTTGCAATAAACGGACACAGTTAAATGTGACGCCGTGACTCGAAACCCGTCGTTTTTCGATTTCTAGATATTGCGCTAGATGCCGAAATAGGCGAGAGGGGTCAAGAATGCAGTTTTTCTTCAGTTCAGTATATGACTGTGAATTCGCCCTAATTTGCGAAGTAGTGAGTCGATTTTGATGCCGTTTGCGTTATCTGATTCAGAATATATGCCTCTAATGCCCAGAACAATTGCAGAATAATAACTTAGTAGATTCAGCAGACTTGGATTACACGAATATTCAGTAACTTTTTGTTTGATTTTCTCACTATAAACTAATGAAAGAATCAAACTAGCATAACTTGAGTTATAAAAAAAGATATTTTCATCTGTTAAAAGCATTTTAGAGCTTGTTCATTGTAGCATATGACTAAATCAAAAGGTGAAAACCCGACATGACATTGTGACGGGTTTTGAACTACTATGTCACAAATGTTTGTTAAATAATTATTATGTTGTCTACTTTTATTTAGGCCTAGGCCTACTTATTTATTTTATAGAATAATTTTCAAATTTGTACCTTGAGTAGGCTACAATTAGAATTAGGCCTAAAATAATGTGCTCACAGGAGCACAGGCTCCGAATTTGAAATGATAGGCCTATCTATTTTTTTTTTATTAGTCCTACATCTGATCCACGAGGGCTCATATCAGAATAGATCAAATACACAATCCAAGAGATCTATTATAGGCCTAGGTTCCGGCCCTTCCAAAACAATCTGTGTCAGGCCAATAATTAGGCTGCTTCATTCTTGTGCGTAGGCCTAAGCATGCAGAACGTCAGCCTAAATACCGTACGGAGACCAGAGGCGGATCCAGGATTTCTGGTTAGGGGGGGCGTAAATACTACCAATCCAATCCCGTATATATATACATGTATATATATATATATATATATATATATATATATTAGCTTATATGAAATTAGATCACGCAAACCTATAATGATCCTTTTTATAGAAAATGTTATGGAACTTTAAAAATATATAGTTTCTCATCTAAAACCACTGGTCTCCACTGAAGGTTAACAGTGAAACGAGTATAAATCAGTTATCGGTTTTGATCATGCAACCCTTGATCCAAAAAGGAAATAATTAAGTGTCACATATGCCAGTGGATTAAGCAGTGTCATTCTCCTTGGATGCTTTCTGGCGTAGGCATTGATAATGTCATCAATGTCTAACTTGATATCCTTATCACAATGTTGATGCGCCTCATCCATGGACCTCACGCCACTGAGCGTTAAGAGAATGATTATAATATTATGAGTAGCTAGGCCAGTGCTTAAAGTGTAAAAATGTGCCAGGACGCTGTATTGTAATTGGTCGTCAATGGCGGTGCGGAAGGCGCGAAGTTGCGAGTGCCGAAGGCACGAAGCCCGTCCCGACTAGGGGGTCTGGGGGAGCGCCGTAAGCTCCCCCAGCGGGGTCTGGGGCGGAGCCCCAGCGACCAGCACATTTTTGGCTGTGTCGACCTCAAATGGAGCCATTTTAGGCTCTTGTTTGTCAGCAATTTGTGAACGATAAAGTCGCGAAAACTTCAAGAATAAGTCGTTTTTCAGTGTCGCAAGCTACCAGGATAACAATAAAAATCAAAATGTTATTGTAAAAGAGAAAGGTTTGTTTTGTCTTTACCGTAAGCTGCTCCAGCCCCAGCGACCAGCGCATTTTTGGCTGTGTCGACCTCAAATGGAGCCATTTTTAGGCAGTCATGGCCGGTCGTCCGTAACTGCATGGACGCCGTCCATGCAGTCATGGACGACCGTGCTGGCCAAATAAGTCATAGGACGGCGTCCTGCCTCGAAAATAAGTGCCAGGACGCCGTCCATGACCGTCCTGCCACACTTTAAGCCCTGGAGTAGGTCTAGTTCTATATCCATCCTTGATTTGATTTTGTCCATAATAAAATTATCGGCAGCTGAACGCTTTCGGCAGCTATAATCAGCACGACGAATTTCAAAATTATAATGATAATCATATGCCATCTTTTGAGATTTAGGTCTAAGATAGGCTTATGTCTTACCAACGGCAATCGGCTTAATCGCGAATGATAAAACTGCTTGTTTAAGCCGTTTTGACGGCGGACCACTCGACATATTTTTTAATTGACCAATTTCTATTTACGTAAATTTTGTCTGTACATGAACTTTGTGAATGAGGTCACGGCAAAATTTATTGGTCACGTGGGTGACGTCTGCTAGCAACTCAGGTAAGTAGGTAAGAGAGCTCATATTCCCAAATTGCAATTAGGCTATATTAGTTTTAGGTCAGTTCGGCAGGTTTAGGGGGGGCGTACGCCGGCTCCGCCCCCCTCTGAATCCGCGCCTGGAGACATTCTGAATTCCTCTTAACATATAAAAATTATAATAATTATATATACAATATTAATCAGAATTAATAAGCCCACAAAAATTATTGTTGCAAGATTTTTGATGTTTTGGGCCTTTTGGCTATCAGTTTCACGAATCGATTTCTCACTCATTCGGCAGGTTTAATTAGGTCTAGTGTAACAAATTTCAAGCCTGAAAATTTGAAAAATCCATGCATTTTCGAGATAAATATTATTGTCAATCTAGCCTTTTTCTAGTTTTTTCCGACCGGATCTGACCTTTTTAAATTCAGAGTGGCATCCCTGCGTATGTGATATGTAGTCTGGGAATTATTTAAACATATTTGATTATCGCTCAGCAAACTGTTGCATGTGTAGGATAATATTTGAAATTTTCTGTGGATTTTGATCGGTAAAGGGTATTTGAACAGTGATTGAGATTATGTTTGGCAGATATTTGTCTCTCTTCTTGTTTATTTTCGACACTTAATAGTCTTGACAGTGTTATTGGCCTGACGAAGTTTTTGTTTATTTCTGTTGTGGTTAAAATCACGCCGCCTCTGAACGCTTCTTAATTCCGATGCACATATTTGCCTTTACACTCTGTTACCATCAACTTTCCGTGACTTTCTTGATGTTGTTTCGATGGTTTAGTTCATGCGATTGAACTGACTATATTTGACGTTTGAATGAGTTTTACGTAATTTTTCTGTGACAGATCCAGTCTTAAGGGCTTCACCATCAGGCTTAGATCAGCTGACAGCTGGTACGTTAGCACAAGTTAGAGCCTGGTACCGTGCTGTTTAGAGATGTTCATGAAAACTTCATATCCGCCGTGACCTCTGTCCATTGTATAATTTTTGCAAAGGTCCTTGAGTTTTATCCTCCCCCGATAAAGACTTGATGAACTCTATCCAAACAATGTTGTGCATAAACATGTACTAACAAATTCAACCATAAGTGCTAAGTAGCCATAATTGCCATTTTTTCTGTACTCCTACCGCGTTTTGCCTGTTTTTTTAAATAAAATAAATGAATATATTAATACGTACCCTTTCATTACATTTTGTTGGTGCTGTGCATGATTTTCAGAGAGGGAATGAACGAGGATGGCATTCTGTGATGCGTGCAAATCGAGTGATGTCGAACGACATTATGGCCAGGTGCTGTGCGCTCTGTGCGGAAAAGTTCTTGAAGAATCCGATAACATCATAAATGAAGTTCAATTTCTGGAGAATGCTCAGGGGGGAAGCTCTGTTAGCGGGCGGCTTGTTGGAGCCGATGGTAAGGATGCCGTGAAAATTATCTGACGACAGTTATTTACGTGGCTTTGTGTGGTTTGAGAGTTTGGTTGTTTGCGCTCTATATTTTATTCTATTGTATTCTATTTGTGAATTTACAAGACACATTTCTCAGTAAATCTAATCAGAGGTGCTCCCAGTGCGAAAAATTCCTCGAAAGAGAAACTTTTTTCTGGTTCGGTCATCTGGTTCCTTAAGTAGTTCGTTTTTTAGGCCCACTGTTTTTGTGGTAGACCTGTACATTTCTTAAACTGTTATTGGTGATCAATTAAGTGACTTCCGATTGATCTCTTTCACAGGTAGATTCAATTTTGGAGGGAATCTTCATCTTGGTTTTGGCCGGGAATCTCGCCAGGTCACTTTACAGAAAGGTTAGTGAATGTAACAGCGATCTTCACAGTGATTATGTCATTTTTAATTGTAACGGGAAGCTTATGTAGTTCAGCTTTGAAAAATCAGAGGCGCTTGAGTTGCTATCATATACGTGTGATGTTAAAATTAATGTTATTAACGGCTGAATTTTGTAGACTTGTAGCCCAATGATTATGCAAACAAGCTTGTGTAATAAACTCTGGGCAAACTGTTTATCAGAATTGGCTTTTAGCGATGCATGTGTTATTAGGAGCGTCTTGTGATTTTTCTTACACTTCTGCTCTGGCTCAGTCTCGATCATTTGCCTTAATTTTTGCTTCTAGAGCTTTGCAATGCGCTTTCCCTTTCTGTTCGCTCTACAGTTTTGTCTGGCAGTCTCTCACCTTCCTTATCCCCCCACCCCCAAGTCTGCTTCTTTTTGCATGGCATTGCGCACTGGGAGAACTTCTGAATGGTTCACCCTACTGAAGGCACTCTACAAATTGCTAAGCACAACAGGTTACAATTGCCAGCTAAGGTTCATCTCCAGGCCATTGCTGTTTGTCGGAATTTGTTTTCAATGAAGCAAGTGTTATAAGAAGAGATTTGTGTTTTTATGACATTGACAGCAAAGGTCCGTCTTCAGGGCATTGCGTCTCAGCTAAGGATTGAGGAACTGTACGTCTCGAAAGGCCTCAACTTCTTCCGGATGGCTCTCAGCAAGGGTCTAACGAAGGGACGCAAGGCGGACTACATCGCAGCCGCCTGCCTCTACACGGCATGCAGAACGGCCGACAAACCTCTTCCATGTATACTTTCGTGTTAATTGTGTAAAGAATCATCTCTACTGAACTAATGCAATTCTATTATTTCTTCTGTTGTATTATTTCAGTCATAATCACTCAACTTCCGATTTAATTTGCATCTTCAATTACTACCACTATTTCTTTGTGTTTATTGTAGCAATGTTTTATGTTGTATATCCTATTGTGTGCTTGCGAGTGGAGCAATATTTACAGAGTTTACCTACTTTGCTTCTTATGGGTTGAAAACTGCTTTCTTTTACTTGAATCATTATTATCATTGTCTTGTATTTTCTTAGTATTTCCTAATAAGAAATATCTGCTCTTTATAACTTTTTCCTCCTCTTCACTCTCTGCTGCAGTTTCATGTGTGTCTATCTTATCAAAGCACATGTACAAACCATTTGCTATTTTGCAAGGTTGTGCTTTTCTTATGTCTCCTAAATAGACAATATTTTCAATGTTTATAAAGAAGATGAATTTGTTTGTGAGTTCAAACCTTAACTTTCAGCTGCAGATATGCTTCTGGATTTTAGTGATGCACTCAGGGTAAGTCAACATTTTCAACTAGTTATAATCATTTATTTTTTTGTTAGCACTGTACATTATTTGCTGTCTTTCATTGCGAACTTTTCCTTAGAAGTAAACATTCTGCTGTGAAAAAATCTGGATGTGCAATTGTGCATGAAGAAATCATGAGTGATTGTCTACAGTACTACAGCCATTCCATTCATTACTTCAGAAATTCATTACAATCCTTCAGAGATGTCTTGCATATCTTCAGAAATTCATTACAATCCTTCAGAGATGTCTTGCATATCTTCAGAAATTCATTACAATCCTTCAGAGATGTCTTGCATATCTTCAGAAATTCATTACAATCCTTCAGAGATGTCTTGCATATCTTCAGAAATTCCTTATATTCTTTAGAAAATTCCATATATTCCTTAAAAGATTCCTTCAGAACTTCAAGACTTCAGAAATTTCTTACATTTAAAGGGCACTATAAATTTCGTAAAATGAATGAATAATAAAGAAATACTTAATTGTTGAGATATGTTGCATTGCTTGTGATGAATAAATATTTTTTTGTAGGCTGATGTCTATACTCTTGGTCATGTCTACCTCAGGCTGTGCAAAGAACTCTGCATTCTGCAGCCAACCATGCAAGTTCATTCACCAGGTGATGCCACTGTATGCAATATGCAATGCATATTATGCATCGTATTCTATATGATGTGCATAATATTCATTTGTAAGTTGTTTCGTAATGTATTTGTTGGAAAACAGAGCCTTGTTTGGATGCATTATTGATGCTTGATTGATGTTTGCTTGATTGAGAAGTTGCTTGATTGATGGGTTGGATTTGTGGGTGGAGGATTCATCGACTGGGTGATTGATTGATGGGATGGTTGGGTGTGTTTGTGTGTATTTGATTGAATGGTTCAGGATGTTTGAGTTTTCTGGTTGGTTTGGATTGATTGACTGCTTGATTTATTAACAGGTTGCTTGACGAGTTATTAATGTGGGTGGTGGATTGATTGGCTTGTTGGCTGTTGGTTGCTTGATTGTTTGGTGTTTTTTGGATTGATTTGTGGATTGATTTATGAGTGAATTGATTGATTTTTGGATTTTTTAAAATATTATTTTAATTATTTATATTTTTTAAAGACTATTATTATTATTATTATCATTACTATACTTAATATTTTTATTATTTTGCCCATGGTAGTCTTAACCTCTCAGTTTCTTAGATTATTATTATTATCGTTATTGTTATTATTTCTTCATTTTGTGTTATTAGATCCAGCTATCTTCATCGAACGTTATGCAGATAAGTTGGAGTTTGGCGAGAAAACGATGGAAGTGGCGAAGACGGCCACACGTCTCGTTTCTCGTATGAAACGTGATTGGTTGGTGGAAGGTCGACGACCCTCGGGAATCTGTGGCGCGGGTCAGTGTTGCTGGACTTAGCAGAAAGATACTGCGGGAATCAGATTTAGAATCATAATGCTCTAACCATTTTTTGTACATCATACGTCTGTTCAATTTCATTTTATTGTTTCAATCAGAGTGCACTTATTCATTCATTCATTTATTTGAATGTCTCCTTTTCAAGGGACTACTCAGAAACATTCTTGACTCTGGCACGGCAAAAAGGAATGGAGCCCATTCCTGTTTGGTCTTGTTGTTAGTTAGCATAGTGATCTTCATCAGAGCCTAAAATTGTGAGAAGGGTTTCATCTTAATTTTATTTGGTTTTTTTGAGGAAATGCAACATGAATTATTGATCACCGTTTGCAGTTTGTTCTCTGCTTTTCTCACAGCTTTATTGGTGGCGGCTCGAATTTTTGACTTCAATCGTACAATTCGTGATATCATGAAAGTCGTGCGAATTGGAGAAGGTACAATCAAAAAGAGGTAAGAATTGGTGTTGGATATTGACCTGATTACGACTTGGGATTGGTGTGCTATTCATTGATATCTTATGAATTAGCCTTGAATATAAATTTGTCAATGGATGTCATTTAGGATTTGACTTTCATCCAGCTTTGTTTTGTGTTGTAACTGTACATCGAGGTGATCTGATCAGTGAAAGTGATCGAAAGTTTTTGAAGGGTTGAGCCTTTAAGAATTTGACCGGACTTCAGAAATGTGTGTATTTTTCATTGCAACTTTACAACTTCGTTTAAATTCTGATTTCGTTTAGACTGACTGAGTTTGAGCAGACGCCTTCGAGTCAGTTGACGGTTGATGAGTTTCTTTATCAGAAAATCGATTTGACCGAAGAAATGGATCCTCCGAGTTTCATCGAAGGCAAACGGAAGGCGAAACTTGCAGAGGTTGACATTTGCTACTTTTTATGCAAAGCTTTTTTAATCCTTTTAAACATGATTAATAACAATCTTCATTTAATTTCAACGTTACTCAATGCAGAACGATTACAATTCATAGTGTGAACGGATGATCACAAGTTAATTAAGTTTAATCTTAAAATTTTTATCGTAAATAGTTGATTGAATTTGATTAAATTGGTCTATGTTTTGTAAAACTGACATATATAATATATAATAGTCAATGGGTAGCTTACCGATACTACTTTCTTGTTACAATTCAATTGAATTCATTATTGCAATAAAGCAGTTAATTTTGTCACCATCTTGGATTTTTCCATCTGCATTTAACTCAAATGCAACAAATTTGTTTAATTTTTCACTCAAAAGAGAATGGCTTCATGGACAAACATAGATGAATGATGACCTGTCATTTAAAATACATTATGGATCTGTGCTCACCCTTTGTGCTTCTTATATCAATTGCTGGTTCAGTTATTTGTATTGTTGTAATAGAGTGCCTGAGTATGTATCATAGTTTATTTTTCCACAATGTGCAGCTGGAGGAGAAAGGTGAGCTTCCGCATCTGATGGAAGAAGTGGAGAAGCTGCAAGCTGAACTTGAGGCGGCCATTGTCGAAACGATGAATAAGAAACACAAGAGATATCGAAAATATATGACGGGAGGTCAGAGGACAACTTTTAATCTTAACGATATTCATGTATCATGTGTTTTAATTTGATTATATCCATCGTTTCCTTGGTCAATTATTAGACCAATAATTAATTAAATTAATGCAATAAGAGTGAAAATATGCATCGCATATTAGTTACAAGACTAAATTAAACATCTTTAGAGCATGTGTTTTCAGCACAGCTTGTGAAGCATGGACAATTAAAAAGGTGGATGAGGACAAAATTCTGGCAGTTGAGATGCGATGCTATAGAATGATACTACACTTGAATTGGACGTGTAACTAGTATGCGATGCGATGCCTGACATATGACCATTTAAACAGCTCCATTCAAGGACTTCAGAAAGGCGTTTATAATCATCAATTGTTCAGTACAATACAATGCATTGTTGTTCTGAACTAAATTTGATTGTTCTTAGACGACGCCAGTCTTTGTTCCACCGCTCCGTCTCTCGCTGATCTCGATGAAGAACTCGCGCAGTACAGTTCTCTTCTCGACGACGGCATCGTGAGTTCAATCGTCGACGAAGAACGCAATGGAGATTCAAAGAAGATGTTTACGAAGAAAGAAAAGACGGATCGAGGGAATCGGAGGAGAGAGGATGGAGATGATGATGATGAGGAGGAGGAGAGGGATTCGGAGGTTGAAGCGATGGTTGAGAGAGAACTGAATGGAGTTCTTCGATTGTCGTCTTTGCCTCTTGGACCGCGGCCGACTGCTGCGAGTTTAGGAATTAAGGAATCGATTGAGGAATGTCTTACGACGGAAGACGCAGGTGAGGCTTATTTTGATGTTTGTTTTGATGTCTTAGATTGTCATTGGAATGTGGAAGAATCTTTACTCTAATCTTTATGGCGCAGTGGAGTCTTGCCTTGAAATATCTGATTGATGTTAGAATAACTTCAAAGGTAGCCTGAGGTTTAAGATGTTAGAAACTGGAAAGCTGAAGTCCGTATAAGTGTAGACTGTGTAAGGGTCTAGTATTTGATTACACAATAGGTTGAGGACCTAATAAGCTGGTGATCATCGTAGAGATTGATTACTTACTTTAGTGATGTCTGATTTTTTTCATTGAAATTTGTTGTGTTGTTGATAGGAGAGGAAGAGGAAGATGACAAGAAGAAAGGAGAACTTGACCTCACAGGCATCAATGATGAAGAATTAGATATGGTAACTTAATTGTTAATTTCTGCACGGCTTAAAGTGAGACTGGACAGTAAAATCCATCCATTAGCTTATTTTCAAATTCTGAATGCCATCCTGACACTCATTGGACCAACACTGCCTGGAGAAGTAAGGGTTGCCCAGGCACTTCTCTTTCTAAACTTTAAGCACTGAATTTCTGTGATTCATGTAATTTTTAATTAGCTACTTTTTCAGGTCTGCTCAATGGTGTAGAGTTATTGTGCTGGACTGGCAATTGGTAGGTCGTAGGTTCAAATCCCCGCCATTACAGAAATTTCTTTCGAGATTTCTGCGTGCGAGGGTGGGTGTGTGCACTTCTGAACTTTGGAAACAAGACAGCAGCTAGTATAATAATTATTAAATGATTTAATCTTGTCAGACCTGTACGACTGGACAAAAGCTAGAAGTGATATAATCCTTATAATGTTGAGTTGTGTTGTTGGAGCCTGTTTAAAACTGAAATAGGTTCTTATCTAAATGGGGAAGCAAAATTTTGGCCTTTTTTCTAAGGTTGTTCTAATGCCTTATTTTCATTATAAATAATGTTCTGTGTAACAATATATTTTCAGTTAATTTTAAGCGAGGACGAAGTAAAAATTAAGACGACCATATGGATGAGAGAAAATGCTGAGTTCCTCAAAGAAATGAAAGGTTTGTCAGATCTTCAGTTTCATGTTTAATATTGTTTATTTAAATTTTGGAATATATAATAGAAATATATAGTATCAATAAGTAGTGATATTAATTACCAATACAAATTTATTATGATTTTACTATGATAATTACGTGGTTCTATACATGGCATAGCTGAAGGGAGCCACAGAATCATCTTTATTGAGTAATGGTGAGGCAGAACTTTGGATATTAAACAGATCTATCAGTTCTGCGCTTTTATATGTTAAGTCACTATCCTTGACTCTCACGTTAGGAACAACAGCTTGCAGTAACTGTGTATCAACTGTGGTGCTATTAATAGCGTCTATTTAAGTGACAAGTTGCCAGTTGTGAATGGGTTAAATTGTTTTTGTCTTGATAGAGAAGGAGGAACGAAAGGCAAAGGAGCTTCTAGAAAATCCTCAACCAAAGAAAGCAAGTATATTCGATCTTGTTCAGATTTTGTCAATTGATCATACTGTAAAGTTTGCTGTTCTTATTACTTATACAGCCCTAAGTATTCCTGAACTGGGTTATTGTTATTAGTCTAGTATTGATATTATTTACCAAAAAATCAAGATTTTATCAGACTGAAAAAAAGTTTTAATTTGTTCTTAATTTCAATTTAGTTTAATTGCAATTGCAGGACTATCAAATTGTAACTAATTTGCAAGGAACTGTTGTCTGTAAGTAGCTGTAATTTGTAAGCAACTCTAATTCGTACGTTACGTTACTGTAAATCGTAGTTAACTGTAAATCGTGTTGTTGGTTGTCTTCGCGTAGAAGCGAAAGATGAAGAAGCGAGTCGTGAAGACGGAAGCACGAAACGCTCGAGAAGCGATTGAGAAGATGTTGATCGAGAAGAAATTGTCGAATAAGATCGACTACGAAGTCGTGAAAAGTCTGAACATCATCGGATCTCTGCCGCATCCTCCGAAGATCGAAGAATCGTCAACGACGAAAGCTGAAGATTCAACGATTTCTAAACAAAACAACGCAGATCCAGATGATGCGGTAGATATATTTTTTTCATGCACATTGCACGCAGATAGTTTTGGCATGGTACAGATCTGCAAAAATCTCTTGATGTCAAGTTGAGCAAGTGTTAACAACTTGAGCCAGTGTTGACCTCAATACATTTTGATGATCCAGTGCTGACCTCAATACATTTTTATGAGCCAGTGCTGACCTCAATACATTTTGATGAGCCAGTATTGACCTCAATACATTTTTATGAGCCAGTCATGGCGGCTTTTTTACTGATAATTACTTAGCACTTCAACCAATGCAGCTCATAGAGTGTTAGACAACTATGGATCAGTGGGGTCTTGCTTTGATATATCTGGCTGATGTTGTTATGCTTTGAACTCATTCATCTTCCTTCCACCGTCCACTTCGTTCATCCAACACAGACTTGACATCTTTTGGTTCCTCGCTCTAGAACTGCTCTAACTCAGTCTTGATAATTTACCTCAATTGGTCCTTCTCTTTCGAATGCATTTTCTCCTATTCGCTCTACAATTCTGTCTGGCAGTCTTTCTTCTTCCTTCTAAAACCTGCTTCATCTCGTGGGCTGCACTCTGCGAGCGCTTCTGAATGGAGGCACTTTATAAAATGCTTAAATACAATACAACATACGTTTAGTTTTAGATATCTTCACCTCTTTTCAGTGCAATTGCTTACTCATTCTACACTGATGTGTAACTATTAAGCTGCCAAGTGTGATTGGGTTCTACATGTTTGTAAGAGTCTACCAGTGGTAGATTCATCCAGTGCTAATTGCAATACTGGTGTGTTGCATTTGTTAAAACATCGTCTTTGTTGATTTTCAGTCATCTGCGAAAAAGCTGAAAATCGAAGAGAAGCAAGCTCAGAAAGACGCTCCAATTGTCATTCCAGAAGAGGCCGGGGAAGAAGGTTTGTATAGATGCTGACATATTTATCTATAATTAATTGTGCATATTCTATAAATACGTTTAAGTGTGTGTATTGGGGTGGAGATGCGTTAGTATCGAGGAAGTATTATATATAGCGGCAGAATTAATTGATGAATCGGTGTGTTGTAAATGTTTTGCAGATTATTGCGATGATGAGGAAGAGGAATACGAAGAGGAAGAAACGGTTTACAACGTCGCAGGTGAATTACTGATTAATTAGCGAATGATCGCATTGCTGTTATTTCTTATTTTAGATGATTTCTACATGTATTTATCGGGTAGTATATATGAACCTCGGCGGTATGACATGTCTGAGCAAGTGACATATTAATTAATTCTGTTAAAAGTTTGGCATTGCATTTTGCAAAAGTTAATTTTTTGTTTGTTATTTCTTAATACGGAATATGCTTAGTCGAAGTTAACTACTAATTAATTTCTAATTCTTAAACAGTGAACTATTAACAAAAAATAATGACTAAAACAGCCCTAATTGTATTACTTCACTTTACCAGTTGTTGCTGTTATATGAAGTTCCTAGTTCCCAATAGGAGGATGAATCTGCAATCCTTAGATTTACGCACCCATATTAGACAGACACATCTATCCTACACAATGTTGTGATTTTCCTCCAACTGACTTTGACTATATTGTATATTGTCATTATTGTGTTAGATAAAAACCTCAACGTTTTTTGCTGGTAAAAATGGGAAAGTTTGTCATGAAGCAGGTGCTTAGGGGCTGTCCATATTTTTGTTTGCTGGGAGTGGTAGCGAGTGTTTTGTTTGCGATGTATAATGAATATATTTCATGCAATGGCAGATGTCTATCTGGAGCTTAAGAGGAGCCCATTCCAAGTTATAGGGCCTGCAAACGAGAAAGAGTGCCACTGCATTATAGTAATCCACGAGCGAAGGGCTAAGAATTCAGCCTATTCAGCCGATTGATATAATTAACTAGGAACTGGAATTTTACTTGTCTTTTTAATCGTTGTTCTAAGCCTGTTGGATCCTAATGGTATCCGATAAGTAAATTTATTTAGTTTATATATTTTCTAATTAATGTGTCTGTAAGTATTTCTGAATGTTTTGTTTTTATTTGTAGATTTCGTTACCGAAACGTACGACGATTACGATGGTTTCGAGTCGGATTAGCAAATTGTGCTTTTTGTTTACGATGAATAATGAAAAATTATATTCCAAGCAATGGCAGATATTATGTCTGTTGCAAAAATATCTCGAACCAGTTGCGATGCGCCGTCTGTGTCACCACTGCTGAAAAGGGAACCAGTCTCTGGCGGATGCATACCTGGAACCAGTGTTTCAAGAAGAGTCTTAACATCATCTGCATTTCTCTATCAGGAAACAAAAGATGCTTATTTATACGAATTACCAACTTATTCACGTCACGATGGATTATGAGTCCATGGTTTTTGAATGACTGCAGCTGAAATAACTGGATGACCTTGCACGTTTGACGTCTACGGTCTTGACAGTCGTAGGATTAGATGTAACTGTTTGTTTTATTTATGTTCGCGTCTGGTCACCAGAACTTTTTTAGATGGTGAACATTGGTTGTGACAGTGACCATGATGCTTTGCCCTGTGCCAAAATCTTTCTTTGACAGCCTATCCGAATTTATCAGAATTTCATTATAATATGGTGAGATATTGTACGCGAATGGTCGTTTGTAAGATATTTCCAGTCGATTTTGTTTCGACATTGTTGTCAGGCATGATAATATAACAATATCAACGCCATATTGTTCAACAGTAATTTCGATGGCGCTGTATTTATTTATAAGTCAGTTGAACAACAACAACAGGTTATGGCATGTATTATTGTTTTACAGTTGGTTGTTGCTCAGCTCTGTTGCAGTTTCTGTTGTTGACAAATTGACTGAAAATTATTATGAAACCGAATGTAAATGGGTTTTTTGTGTGCATGACAACTTTGAACTGTGGACTGTTTTAAGCATACTGCATTCTTGTATATGATATGGAGAAGAAAAGGAGTGAAAAGGAAGAGGATTGGCAAAAAGAAAGACCATTGACTGTATGATGTAGCTAAAAATGATATTGGATACAACCATGGTTGTGTTCTTCATGGGCCATAGAGCCCTAGGGGTGCAATGCTCTGGAATAATCTGGTGCACTTAGCTTTTTATGTAGCACTTAGAAATGTTGAGATTATGATTACAAGATACTAGATGAGTATTGTATTTGTATTGTATTTATGCATTTATAAAGTGCCTCTCACAGTATGACTATTCAGAGGTGCTCTCAGCATGAAAAACTCTGGGCGAAAATAAATGTTTTTAAAGAACGAGATACTGATAAGGAAAAACGAGTCATATGGAAAAGAGTAGTAGTGTAATTATGGGTATAACCAGGAAAACATTCTGTAACTTCCATTTTGAGGGTTTCCAATAGACTTACTGGTTGATTCCAGAATAAGTTAAAACAAATTGGGAAATTATTTTTTCTGTTAATTTAAGTGAAACCCATAAAATACGCCCTTGCAATACATGCCAGCCACCCTTGTGTAATTGGCAAGTTCTGTTGATGATGATGGATTTGTTAATATTATTGTTTTCTTCTATGAGATCCAAGTTTTGAGCCAGAACAGCAAAGTCCTGGTTGACAAATGCTGATTGTGAATTTCTTGTTAGGTCTTTTGCTACACGTGTTGCAACGTGTATACGTTGAAGTTTTTAACACATATTTGTTGTGACGACTTTGATAAAGTGTCATAAAATCTTGGAAAGAATAGCATGTAACCTACAATTACGAAGGTATGCTTGTGCAGCATATATGAACAGCCATTCCTGATATAGGTATGGACAGCCGTGCCTAAAATAAGTATAGACAGCCGTTTCTGAAATATTTAGAAATATGAGCATGCTCAAACTGTTTTTGAACTGGTAAATAAAATTTCAGGTATTGGAATTGGACCAAGATCTTGTTTCTTTGACTTGAGCTAATCTTTCAGAAGTTTCTTCCACACACCAGACAATATAATAATATTATATTGTCATATTGACAATACATGTCAACCACACATTTTGTTAGAAAATCACTAATGTAGACCGTGATTGACGTTGCATAACCAAAGGTCTTCTATTTGTTCAAAGAACAGATATGTATGCTTTATAGTAATTGTAATGTCCAAACTTTTAAGTTCCACTCAAAACCCATGCGTAGGGCACCAGCTGATTCACGAGCGTTGCATGGAGAAAAGGGTTGTCCTTAAGAGTGGTCCGGTTGTCAGAGGATGTTTGAAATAATATGCAATAACAATCTTTGTTTAATTTCAGACTGACGGTGCAGTATGATTACTATTATTCATAGTATGACGAATTATCACAAGTTTATTAATTACTAGCGTACCCGGCCACGCGTTGCTGATGCTGAAAAAAGCATCCAACCATCCGTCCCCCTCCCATCCTCTTCTCCCTCTCCTCTCCCACCTCCCCCATTCCCCCTCTCCTTCCCCTCCCTTTCCCTATATAAGGCAGAGTGTTCTTGCGACGATATAAATTTATAGCTGCACAATTACATCCGTCCCATCCATCTTTTCGCCAATGCATGCACAACTTGATTACCGAACTTGACTCCCCCGCCGATCACTTAATCATTAAGGACACCAAACAGTCCAAACTCGTTTTCGAGCTGTAGGCCTACAAGAAAATAATTAGCTGACGGCATACTCATTTGAATCGTAGTTTAAAGCAATATTATTCTTCCTCTATTTGAATTCGAATTTCTCCAGCTGATGCATTTATTTTAACAAATTGATAGGCCAAACAGACTTCACATTTAAACTAAGGCGTTAAATAAGCTCAATCGACCACCGCACCTAAGAAGTTGGTGCTCCGCTTTGCTTTTCAAGATCACGGATCAGGCTCGCGTTGTCTTAGAAACTGGTGATTCGATTTCAAAATTCTTGTTTATATTACAAAAATGTCCGTAAAGTCGTTTTCAACGTTGAGTGAAATTTCTGGATTAAACAGCGTCGTAAAGCATCTTCAAGATCTTGGTATGCTACTTTTATGCATCAATTCAACGCCACCCGAAATTTTAAAACACTTGTGGAGTGCGGTGGTGTAGTGTGTATGTTCGTTGCCTTGCAGTCGCAGGGTTGCAGGTTCGAGTCCACTTCAAGTCGCCATGTAGGTACCTTGGGCAAGTCCTTCACTCGCAATTGCCCAGCACTTCGGCGTGAAACTCCGATGCATTGTCCGCTCTGTAGTCGGGAACGCCGGTCATTGTGACTGAAATCTCGGTAGATCGTAAACAGTATGGCCGCGGTAGATGCGTGCACAACAGAGCGGCCCGACATACGGCCCAATATTTCCGCGAAAATTAAAGCACGCTTCAATTTAATCAGAATGACTGCACTAACCCTAAAACTAACCCTAACCGACCCTCACGACGCCTAACCTGAGCCCTAACCGACCCTCACGCTTTGCATGTTGGGATGCATGTTGCGATATCGTCCATAGGCGGCACTCTAATTTTATTGCATTCGTTGGCGGCCATATTGTTTACGATCTACCGAGAATTCAGTAACAATAACCATTATACTAGCTGATCCCGGCCACGCGTTGCTGTGGCTGAAAAGAGGATCCCCTCACCCTCCTCTCCGCCTCCCACTCCCCCTCCCCCTCCCTTCACCTCCCTTCCCCCTCCCCTCCTCCCTCCCCCTCCCACTCCCCTTCCCCTCCCCCTCCGTCCCCCTCTCCTTCCCCCTCCCCTTGACCTCCCCTCCGCTCCCTCCCCACCGTCTTCGTCCCGCTCCCTCCGCTCCTTTCCTCCG
>OX243811.1:65232303-65294803 GCA_945859605.1 Lumbricus rubellus | reverse complement strand
GTACTTAATGAGAAAGAGACCAACCGTAAATCTCTGCACAGTATCCAGGATTATAGATTAATAATGATTAATTCTGGCAGCGCTTCTGAGCGGTTCACTCTACTACTACTAGAGGCACTTTACAATTACTCAAATACAATACGATACAATTGGTTAGTAATTATTGATTATATGTTTTTTTCTGTGGTCTTCATCTGTGCATTGTTTGCTGTTGTAGGTGCGGTGAATGCGGCTCGAGACCTGAATCTGTCTGAGTTGAACAGACTTCAAAAACAGTCGCAGGACATTGACGCAGAGATCATCTTTCTTGAGAACAGACTCAAAGAACTGAATGCCGATAATTTAATCCAGAAGTAAGTCTTTGAACATAAAATTTTCATCCAATTTGTCCAATGGAGTGCGTTTCGATTTTTTAAATCTGCTTTTCTCTGTTGTTGATGACTTAACCCTTTGAACCAGGCTACGCTTCTGAACAATTCAATTCAGTCATATACCTGAGGCTTTTAAACAATAACAACCAGCTAGAATGAGTTGAGCAGAGGGAGAGCTGTGGATATAAATAAGCCTCCACATCATCAGAATAAAGATGACCAGAAGCAGATTGATTGGAAATAAGTGAAGTAATATCCTCTGCCATGTGGAAAATGAATAAAAGCGGCCGTATGGTACTAATTGCATCCAATTCATAATTAGATTATGATTATATTATGGTTATAATTATTGTGTATGCATTGTTTTTGGTTAAAATTACTTTCAGACCGGAACGTGATCGAATTCATGTGATCTACGAAGACTTTGTTACGCAGTTAAATGATCGAATGTCTGTGAAAGCAAGGTAACATTTTATTCTAAACGTTTGTCTCTCTCCTCTCCAGTCTGTTCTCAAAACAACCTGAGTCAGACTAATAACCAGATTTGTGCAACAAGTGCTTCTTTTCATTGTCTCAGAACCACTTTCTTTTCTCTGCAAATATACCGGTAATGTCTTAACGTTTGAAACAAATCTGATTGGTGCGAACTGTAAGACGTGATTTATAAATCTATGGTTACAATACAATATTGCCCTCGACTATTGCTAGAGTTGCTTATCTGCCAGACCAGACCAACATATTTGAAACAGAGTAGACGTATTAGACATTATTAGGTCATCATCATCATCATCATCATCATCATCATCACAGTATTAGATTCGTAGCCATTCATGATTGTGTTTTCTTGAATTGAATTTGAATTGAATTGAATTGAACAACTTTACTAGTAATTAATTATTTGAACATTATGATTTTTCAGTATGCAGATTCATTTTAACGAAACGAAAGAAAGAATACGTGACACAAACGAGAAAGTAATCAATCTTTTCTTTTCTTAAACAGTAAATTGTTGTACATAAGAAACTGATTGTAAAATTGTTCATTGTAACAGAAATTTTGGTAAAACATGGCGGGCAAGATGGATCCCAAGCTATGAAATTAAATTCATTATTAAGTGATCTAATAATGGGGACATAGCCATATTGTAATGGTTTGCTAGCATATTTAAAGAAGAAGGGGCATCTTTTATTCTAACCGTTGGAGGCAGCCCTGAGTATGAAGAATTAGACACTTCACTTTTCTCGACTTCTGCTTATGGGTCGCATATGGGTGTGTGTGTGTGTGTGTGTGTGTGTGTGTGTGTGTGTGTGTGTTTGGCAAGTTCTTACTCTCTTTGCTCAATCTTGACTACGGTACTCGTATATAAATTGCTCAATACACGTTCTTGATTGTCTTGTGGATGATTATTAGATTGAGAAGCAATTAGCTAAATCAATTTACTGATTGATTTGTTTTGATGTTATAATTTGACGATTGAAATTTCTTCTTAGATTGCTGATCTTGAAGATGGAATTCTTCAGTTGAAAGAAGATCTGATCCAGGAAAGAGCGGATGCAAGAAATGAAAAGAAAAACCTCCAGATTGCTATCGTTAGTTTCACTCCCATTCAACGCATCTTCATTTTATCCATTCCGATCAATGCTTCTGTTGGACGTGGCTATGATGCAGAGAGAAGAACCATCCTTTATAAGAAAGTTGATAATTAGTTGAAGGTCTTTCCGTGGACTTATTTTTGGCGTATGAGATGTATTCGTACCACAGTTTTTGAGATTGGGTGCCTGACCCTACCTTCCACTTTTTGGACTACTGTATCTATCCAATGGATTCCACATGCCTTCACTTTTTTTACTTGCCTCCCACTTTTTGGACTTGGGTAGTCCTACCTCCAACTTCTTGACTCTTCCTTGTAGTAATGAGAAGAAATTGTGATTTTGGGCAGTTATAGCATTAACCGTAAGTGATGATTATTATTATGCTGTAGATATTGGAACGCCACTTTCTGTATCAATGTTACGCATTCATCTGTTTTCTTATGTTTTTTTTCCAGGAAGACACTACGAAACGTTTGAAGGACCAACAGATGATCACTGCAACCAAGAAACTGTTAAGTTTACTTTCTGGAACATCATAATTATATGTTTTTAATAATATTTTCTGTGTTTAATGACACTATAAATGACCACTAGCAATTTACGATTTATACAGATATAAATCTTCATTATAGTTTCGTTAAACACTGGAAATATTATTAAAATCTATCTTCATTTTCTGTTGTCTACAGCATTTGTTGACTTTGGTTCACTTAATTTTGCCTTTTCTCAATTACTCTCTTTATTGCTGTCTTTCATCAGGGTTTAATTGTTTTACTTTCATTGGCTGATTATTCGTTATTTCGTTACATTTGAGATAATATTATTTTATTTAATATTATTTTATTTTTATTTTCAGTGAAGCTGACAAACTCTACGATGAAACGACCGATCTACAATTGGAGCTGGACGACTTGAGGGGGGTAAGTTCTGGAATGGGGTCATCTTCTTAGTGGGGTTCATTCATGTTTAAGAGGGTCAGTTTTTGAAAGGGTTGGTTTGTAAGCAGTCAGTTTTAAGGAGTTGGTATCTTAATGCTAGGTGTCTCAGTTGTTTTAAGTACAATCTCGTAGTTAAAGTGTTTATTAGAAGTCGTAATAAGAAATTATGATTAAAATGTGTGTCGTTCCCAGGGTGAGTGGTGGGACGGTTCAACTCTTAGTCTATCTTAGGACCCGTAGTAAAGTGTTTATTGCGCACACAAGCACCACATAAATTAACGTCTGACCCCTCGGTTATTTTTCGACAATTCTCATACTGGTTGTGCGACTTGATGGATAAAACAAGTGAGAGTTGTTAGTGTAGTAGTTTACACTTACAAAATATGTGATAGTATATACTTAGTAAAATTATCATAAAATTTATGTAGCACATTTTAAAAACCTTTTGATGTCATGTTGCAGATTAATAGACTATTCATTATTTTGATGGTAGTGGTATTTGAATTCTGATGATTTTCCTTTTTCAAATATGCGTTTTCATGGTGTTTTTTTGGCAACTAGGGTACTGTTGCATCTCAAGTTTCACGTGGTGAACTGGAGGCAAAAGAGATTTTGCTGAGCAAGAAACTTGACAAACTTAACCAGCAAAACAATTATCTGAAGAACTCAACGTAAGCAACGAGTTCTGGTAATGATTTAGAATTTGTTAACACAGTAAAAAATAAATGAGTTGGTGGAAGTTAGTTATGAAGCGCTTCGTCAGATTATTTTTAGAGATTTTTATTAATTAATTGATTAATCGTTAAAAGAAGTTAAATTTTGTGATTGTTCAATTACTTTTCGATTATTTTTTAAAGTTCATTTCATGATGTCAAGCAGCCATTTTCAAAGAAACAATGTGATGAGCATGGTGTTAATGTGATATTCTGCATGGAAAAATTATGTGATCATAATTTTGCATTTGAACTTTAGTTTATAAGTTTGGAGATTGCTATCACGATTACTGCAATTGATTCAAGGTTATTTTTCTTCACTTGTGTCTTGTCATTTTAATTGATTGATTGATTGGTCGATCGGTTGATTGATCGATCGATCAATTGGTTGATTGATTGATTATGTACAAGAGAAAATGTTTCTAAACAGGTCTTATCAGTTATTTGTGATTTGTTCTTTTGGATTAACTTAATTAAGTTTGGATGCTGGTTGTGCACTGTGCAGGTCACAGATGACAAAACAATTGGCAGATGATGAAAGAGCTTTTGATAAACGACTGACTGAACTTCGAGACAGAATTTGCGAGGTTTGAGTTTAGCTTCATGTTAATTAATGCAATTTAAATAATCAATGTTTTCTGAAAATTTTGAACATTTTACACTTTTTGATGGAATTTAGTAAGTCTTGGATAAAGAGTATTGAAATAACGCCAACTAAGAGAATAATAATAGTAGTGGTGAAGTTGGTGCATTATAATAATAGCAACAATGTTGTCGCCAATTATGATTAAGTGTTGATAATTTGCTATTAATACCACCTTTAAATTTGGGTATTCTTATACCTGAACTGTGCGTTACACAAACTTTTCTTCTGTAGCTTGACAACACGACAGTCAGTGAGAACAAAAAGACAGAAGACCTGAAGGAAGAAAGTCAGACGTTGGAAATAGGTGAGAGAAATTATCTGATATTTTCTCTTTACCTCTTTTTAATATTAAGATTTGATGTTAAGGTTTTTCTGTGACCATGGTATGACCTCAATCCTGCTTGTTTTTCAATGAATTGACACACTGAGAAATTCTACGATAAGATGCATTCATTCTTTTTTTGCCGTCTGATTTCCGGTCGGTGATTTTTAATTCATCTGTGAAGATTTCTACTGTGAAATTGTTTCCGTGTCAAATGTGCTTTGATTTTTAATTATTAAAGTTTCATTGTTGTTTTAGTACTCAAGGGCAGACTGACAGTAATGGAGGCTGATGATCTTAGAGTGAAGGAGAGAAATTCTATGTGAGTGATTCTTATGAGAAAAATAATAGCAACGAACCCACTATCTTATTTTTTCTGTAACCTGTTTCTGGATGTGGTGTAATATCTGGAATAGTCAATAAACAAAGATACATTAGAAGCTGTTGATTTTCATATTCGTTTTCTACCATTTATATTCGATTGTCAGATGTGAATAAAAGTTGCTTACGTACTTAAAGTTCATCATGGTTGACTTCGCATTATTTTGCTAAATGGCTAATATTAACAGATAAGCATATTATATTCAAATAAATAACATAAGTATATGCATATTTTTTATAATTAAATGAATTAATTTATAACAAGTAATATACTTTTTAATATTTGAATAAATGACTAATATTAGCAGATAAACATATTATATATAAATAGATAACTTAAATATAGGCATAATTAAATGAATTAATTTATAACAAGTAATGTACTTTCTAATATTTGAATAAACAAATAAATATTAACTTACCGTTAATTTCTAGTTACATAAAACAAATCCGCTATCGATTTGTCTGTTGGACTATTTCTTATTGTTCTTTTTACTTTGATTTGCTTTTCAGTGAACATTTAATTTATTCATGATGTTTCTTTTCTTAAGCCTGCAAGGCAAGAAGCGAATTCTTGGTTCAAAGTCGGAGGACATTGCCAGACTGCTGCAGGAAATCTCTGGAATGGAACGTGGAATGATAGATCTCGGTCACACACACAGGTAAAGATCGTCATGATGTTTGTATGTGCACTTGTTATAGCGCCCCTTCAAGCTCTCTCTACTCAGAGGCGCTCCCGATGCAGAGCGGACACTGCATCGGAGTTTCACGCCGAAGCGCTGAGCAATTGTAAGTGAAGGACTTGCCCAAGGTCCTTACGCGGGGAGGTGGATTCGAACCTCGGACCTTCCGGCTCCAAGGCATGATCATAGACGCCCACAGAATTTTGCATGACGGCAAAATGCAATGGTCAATGGTAAAATGTTTTTTGCAAGAGCTTTAAAAATGCAGAGCATGAAATTAGGAATATGGGCTTTATTTCATAGAAATTTCTCAGTTTCACCTTCTGTATTATTAGTATCATTAGTATCATTAGTCTTTAATACAAAGAAATTTGTTATAAACCAAAAACAATTGTTTTAAAATTGGGTGACAAATGTTGCCTCCTGTTGCGCCCCTATGTGCGGTGCCCATGAAAGATATACAGGATGCGAGACTGTATACCAGGGAAGGTGGGCAAAAAGCAAAGTCGGTGATTGTATGCTGTCAGTAAAGTAACTAGTAAAGTAACTACTGTTAATAAAGTGGTGAAGGACCTAGTAAAGCAACTAATAACAAAGTGATAAAATTACTTATGCAGTTGCTAATAAAGTGACTTGTATAGCAGATAATGCAGTGAGTGATAAGGTAACTGTTAAAGTTACTAAAAAGGAATTGATAAAGTAACCAATTGAGTACCTAGAAAGTAACCAATGAAGTACCTAATGAAGTAACTATTTAAGTACCTTATGAAGTAACTAACAAAGTACCTCTAGAAAAAAGTGGTTGAATTGTTGCATTCTTTAGATGTCTGATGGATACGATTCGTACTCAAGTCGATGAGAGTCGCAAACATCTGACGAAAGAAAGACAGGAAAGGTAAACAAACACAAACAACAAACACAAACAACAAACAAAAACAACAAACACAAACAACAAACGCATTCAACAGCACAATTCTTACTTGTGCTTATGCATACATGTATTTTGTGTTTCTGTATAATTATGTGCTCGTATGTATGCATTTATTTTTTTATTCGCATGTGCGTGCATAATGTATATACAGGAGTCTAATTTAACTGTTGGCAGCCATGCAAGTCAACCATCACTTCCTACTGCTCAATTCAATTTACTAATAAGTGGGCCTTTTGAGAGATCTTTATGTATGTACGTATGATTGGTGGACGATGGTACGTGAGTATGCAAGTATGCCATTGTCAGCATGTGTGGTTGTTTTCGTAGGATGGCTTTGGATGATGTGGTGGAGAAGCTGGAGAAGGAGATGGATGACTTTCGAAGAGAGACTACGATGACTCTCAGCCGCAACCAGAAGATGATTCTCGAAGGAAAGAAGGAACACGATCGAAAGATGCAGGAGAGCGCCAAGCTCCACGTTCTGATCAAAGATGGAAGAGCAGAGGTCGCGACCCTGGAGCATGACCTCATTGTTGCCAGCGATGACCTTACCCAGATTACGCAGATGAAATCGGGTGAGGTCGACAGCATGAAGGTCAGTGCAATCGACTGTATTATTGCTTGGATTAGTAAATCAGTGAATTATAAATTCCATCGATCGTTAATGTATTATTATTACTATTATTATTAATATTATTATTATATTATTCTTGTATTAATGACAAAATTTGATTTAATTTTTTTCCTTTGGATTCCATGTTTCTCATTTACGCAGCAACTCTATGACAAAATGCCGATACTTAATGGTAAGAGTTATGTAAATGCTGTTTGCATGTAAACAAAATAATTGTCTTTACTTTAGATGCTGAGGTTTGATTTCGTTGATTTTGTTTTTGTTACAGACCGAAATAGACGCATTGGAGAAAGAGAGTGTTGCCACGAGAGACTTGATCGAGCGTGAAATGCCGCAGTTTCGTGAGTTGGAGAAAGCGTTTCACGATAGACAAGAAGCATTTGAACAGACAAAGAAAGATCTTGTCGGTAACTATACTGAACTCGTTTTAAACATCTTAATAATTATGTTGCTTAGTCTTCTTACTTGTCAACTCATTCGCTTATTCTGTGTAATATACATGTGTCTGTATTGGAACAGACTAAATTCAGTATGAGAATTGTAGAAAAATAATGGGTCAGACTATGTATGATCCACTTGGAGTTGTGGTTGTGCAAAGAAGACTTTACTATGGGGCCTTAGGAAAGACTAAGGAATTTAACCCGTGAACCTCCACAGGAATTCTCACTTTGTGAACAGTGAACACACAAACAGATGTACATACCAAGGGCACTGAAACATGGATATGGCTAATTATTGACAGATGTAACAAGGATTGTCATCTAGCCTTATTTAGTTAATGTTGCTTCTTATAGTCTTATTATCTTATATCCTGTCTATAGGCTTTTTTTAGCTTTGGTGACATCAAAGAAATCCAATTTTGTCCACGTTCGCCAAGAAGAAGAAAAAAGCATGTTTTTGTTAAAGTTGCTGTAGATGTTTTGCCAGGATAAATACCTTCTGACTCTTCTTGTATGTTGTGCATTGTTTGGTTAACTAATTAAGCTTGTACTATTCTAGGTCTTTATGACAGTTAACACCTCTGACCAATTTGCTCTTGACGGACGCTATGTAAATGCTCAATAACTTTTACAATATTATTTAAATAATTATTCTTTAAGCTTCAAAATCTACATTGAAGAAATTGGAAGAATCGATACGACAGACAAGAATGGAAATCCATTCAAATACGAAACCACAGGTGAATTCATACATTTAAATTGTATTGTATTGTATCTATGAATTTAGATAGCACTTCTGACAGTGCACACCAATCTGAGGTTCTTCCAGTGTGAAGGACACAGAGAAAGCAAGTAGTTTTTTGTGACAGCGAAAAGATGTGCTTTCGGTTAATAACGATGAACGTGTGAATGGAGAGAGCTGGTTCCAAAGTGTGGGACGAATGAAGGCAAAAGCTCGAGTTTTGGTCAAAGCAGTTCTTGCTTACAGAAGAAGATCATGTCTGTCACATGTATTAGTGGCTGATCAAGAGGAACTTGCAGTTATCAATTCGGGAGCAGACAAGGGCAAGGATTATCATGGTAAAGACAGAGGTGCCTTCCAAGAACCTTTGCAGTTCAAGTGCAAATTAAACCCTGCTGAAATCTTAAATTATCTCGCTTTCAGCTATTTATAATAATTGAATGTGCAAATACAGTATGACTAACTTCATTTGTGTGTCTGTTTGGGTTTAGGCACCTGTGTGTGTGCATGTGTATGTTTGCTTGTGTGCATAAAGTCTGCTGACCTAATGAGACAGGTTTTGTTGACTGACAGGAGGGTCTTCAGAAGGAACTGGACAAGGGTCTGAAGGGATCCCTGACCTTGCTACAGGGCAATGTCGACCGATTGCAGAATCTGGAGAGGGAAATCTACGCCACAGATCTACAAGTCACCCGACTAAGATCAGAAAATGAACGATTCATAGAGGTATACAATACATCGGCCATAATACATCTGCCATGGTCCTTGATATTTTTTACTTAACCATGTCTACCTTCAACAGATTGGGATTGTGCTTTTAGAGACAGCGTCAGAGTTGTATCTTTAGTCTAGAAGTTGTGGTTCTAATGGCTTCCCTCATTTCTGCATTTGCACAATAAAAACGGCTTGAGCAGTAAAACCATTTGATTATATCAAAACGATATGTGCTATTTAGAATTTCTTTGAAAATAAAATTCATCACTTTTACTCAAACTTAATTTTTTGCCATTATTTTGCAATCCTTATGGATTTCCCTTCCTTCCACTCAGCACGGGACCCTCCTCCCTGGGTTGTTATCTACAATTCTACATCTCTCGCTTTTCTTCTAAGGAACTATTTATTTTCTTCTCTTTAGGGTTTTCATACTGGAGGCGCTACTGAATGGTCACGGCTCTGAGCGGCTCTACAGAAATTACTAATTACAGTACATGTAGCATAGTAAACATACAGTAACATAACATTTTTGTAGATAATTAAAAAGACGTGTTACAATCTACAGGGTCGGCCAAAAAGACCCCCTCCTCTAGGTTTTTGCTAATATCTTGGCCAGAAGACAGTAAAATTTCATTTCGAAATTCTTACTTTTGGTCAAGATATTGGCAAAAATCTTAAGGGGTCTTTTTTTAGCCCACCCTGTATGTCTGAACGTGAAATGTTTAAAATGATAATTTCTGATTGCGAAATGTTGACCTGTGTAACCTTCAGGGCAACAGTCAACTGGAAACGAATCTAGCAGACGTTGACAAACAGTCAATCTACAACACGGAATTATCGAAACGGTTGGAAGAGGAACTTGAGAACCTTAGAGGTAGAACTAACGTTTTGTTCTCCTTCTCTTCTTTCTTCCTACTCATCATAGGCAATCGCATATGTTTTTTCAAGAGTGGCAAATCACAGTAGTCACGATTAAATTTTTAACAAGAGCTTCAAAATGCGAAGCCGGTAGTTAAAAACATGAGTATTTTGTGTTTTCATACAGGTTTTTTATATTTAAAATTTAAAAATTTAAAGCATTTCCTAAGAAAATCATTATAGAGAATTAATATCATCATACAACATAGACATTATTAGAACGTTCTATACTTACTTAAAATTAAATTTCTCAGTTTCACTTTGCATATCATTAATATCAAAGAGCAAAGTTATATGTTAAAACCAAAAGGTATTAGTTAAAAATATAGGTGTAAATTTTCCAGAGAGGAGGATGGCTTTTGGTAATTGAACTTCAGTGGAAGATTTGCAATTTATCGTTTGCGGCATTCAACACAGGATTTGATCATCTTAACTTAAATTTGTTGGTTTAATGTTTTTCTTTAATAAGGTAAATGCAGATTTTTGTTTTAACCATGTATTTTGCTTGACTTCCAGCACACATGGTTGAAATTTGGACAAAGGAAAGTGAAATACAAGAGGTGAGTGAATAATTTTCAGATATTGTACCATTATTATTACTACAATTTAATTCCTTCTGTGAATGTTTAATTGAGCTCATTATATCCATCCTTTGCAACATAGATTTGTTTTAAAATAAACCACTTAACTTTTTTTAAACTAAAATCGTGTCCATATTTCTTATGTAGTAAATTTATGTAGAGCCCTCACACCTTGAATTGCCATTATGGTGTTTTAAGGGCAAGAATCATCTTTCATTGTTTCGTTGTAGGAAGTAGCAAAGCGAGATCAGTCGACAGTTGATGCGTTTGGACAACTGTTGTCACAGACGACGGATCGAGAAGATGTCGTGTCCGACATTGCAATGCGACTCCAATCGGAACTGTCGCTGCTTTCGGAATTCCTCGGACAGGTGTCACGACGAAGACCAAAGTGTAAGAGAGTCATAGTCAACCAACATACAATTAATTAATAACATCGCTACCAATGTGCAACTCTACGTACAGTTGGCCACTACGCAACTTTTTTACAACGTACACTCGGTACGTGTACGTTATTATGCTGTACGTTGGCGCACGTTAACATTAATTTATTCATTCGTGTGCATCACTTATATGTTTAGCATTGGACTCGGTGTTACTTGAATAATTTCCAATGCTATCAGCGCAGACTACTCATAACTCCATTCAGCGGCTGTTAATACATAATTTGTTTTCACCAAAAACAATCAAATTTCGAGAGAAACTGAGCAGAGAATTCCAGATCTGCAGACTGCCTTCTGTGAAATTATTGTTAGCAAAGCACAAGTTAATAATATCAATAATAGTGATGAAAATATATTTATTATTATTATTATCCTAATTGTTTTTATGAAGATAATTATGTTTTTCATTACTATCATTATTATCATCATCATCCTAGATGGCCTTTCCATCTGCCAGATAGTATGGACCAGAAACTGTTACAGTACCTCTACATGTAGTTTATTGATAATTGATTCGTAAAATGATCACATTCTCTTGTCATTGTTACATTTGCAAGTTATTTGTCTTAATTTGTTTTTCCAGCAACGGCTAAAAAGGAGAAGAGAGACCCGCCGCAACTGTCACGCAATCCATTGTCAGCGAGGGAAAAGATTCCAACTTCTAGCGATTCATCAACAAAACTTACAACAAAGGTTCATTAGCATGCAACATTTGCGGACGATAGTTATCCTACAGATGACAGAAACTTTTTCAAACAATTTTTTTTTGTGATGCATCGGTTAATAAGCGAAGTTCATTTCATGCTCGTGTAATTATGAGAAGTTATTTAGCACTGCAAGTAATATTCTGCTCTTGCTGCTCTTGCAGTTTTTAGACTGTGCTCAAGGCCGGCTGAACTTATTGTTATTAACAGTAAGACATTTCCCACTGAAAATAGCTTGCTGAGTTAGCCATTGTCAGCCATTTGAGGCGGTCAGAGTGATATAATTTATTTTATTTATATTTATTATATGTAGCATTTGTGATCTGTCAGAATTTTGAAAATTAGGCATAGCATTGTTCTGGCATGGCTAGTCTTTGTTATTTTACTGTTATTCTTGTTACTCAGAATTGTGATTTTTTGCTGTGCTAGAATTGGGAGTCTTGGTAGTCGCCTTGAAGAGGCGCTATAGAAATTCTTTATTATAGCACCCTATCAAGAAATATACACAGAAGCGCTCCCAGCAGGTCACGGCTAAAGTAAAAAGTTTTTATGAAACATATTTTGATTGGTGAGATATAATAATACTGTACATAAATAGACATGGTGTACTAATTGGTGGCACACTTGTTCTGTAATCCGACGACTGTAATTTTGAGCAGACTGAGCACACACTTCACGTTGTGACGCTTCATTTGTTTGCTTGTACTTATCTCGCACCTCAAACTAAGCTTTACAGACCTTGTGTGCCTGATACAAGTGATACACGCTTCAAAACAGTCATCGAAGTACTTAGAAAAGGAGGCGGGATCACAAGAGAAGAGGCCTACCTGTGAAGGTGATCTTATCGTTGATTAGAGTCCACTGATGACGTCATGTTGCGATGACTCAATAAGAGACCATATATCTTTACATGCAGTGAGGTGACCCTGGATAGGTAACCAGAATTGACTCTCATGAGTCATGACTCACTCGTGGCTGAGTCATAGGTGTACCAATTGGGGCACACAAGTTGAGTGTTTGCTTGTGAATAAGTTGCTTCCCTATGCTTGGCTTTCAAGCGGTTCTTGAGACGTATAGAGTTCACGAATTTAATTGCACAGTCATCAACTGATTCTAAATTGTTTATATAATGGAAGTTAGAACTTAGAAGAGATCTCAACCATTAATTAGCTATAGTCCTGAGGCAGACATGGATATGAAGTGTTAACGACTTCATTTTCTTAGCCTCGGCATATATGGGTGGGTAGCCAGTCCTCTCCCTAGAGGGGATTTGAACCCCCAACCTCTTGCTTGACGTTCAGCATGCTAACCACTAGACTAGCCTACTGCATGTTCAGCTTCTAATGGCACTAAAATTATAATTAAGGGTTTATAATGAGTTTTTTTAATATTTTCTGCCTCTCTTCTAAGTACAGATTTTTTTATTATAATCGGACAATATATATATATATAAATTATGTACCTGGTAGGCTATAATTATAGGCTAATGTGGACGTCGTAATTATAAATTTATTTTGGGTAGCCTACGTTGGCCTGCATTTTGTCGAGAGAGACCCTCCCCCGCCGTATACATGCAGTCATGCACTCATACGCAAATCGTTTAAATCCGGATCCCTTCCTGCGTACGTAAACAGCTCCTCCCCTTACCCCCCCCCCCCCCACTGCAGTTGCACATAGGCCTAGATTAATCAATAATCGCTGTAAAGTGATAAAGTTCTACGCTCTAAGAAAGTCCTTTGCAGCCCACACTGCAATGGCGCTTATTATTATTAATGACTCTGTAGTCTGTAATCACAATTCGTTCATGCAACAATCACTCAAAAAGAACTTCGCGCACTTTCCCTCCACCTCATGTGCACCGTATGAATAATAATATTATTATTTATTAGGCCTGCGCAGGACGGCGAGATATGAATCACAGAAAAAAAATTTCTGGCATGCCTATTTTATTAGGCCTACATGCTCTTGCAATGACTTTATTTGCTATAGGCCTAAAGGTCTAGACTCTAGCGGACATCGCGATTGGCCTAATAGGCCTAACTGTGAAAACTCATCTATTTTATGCCGTGTGATAATTTTAAGCGCTTATTATTAATCGATCAGGCCTAGGCCTAGTCGCCTTAGGCCCTATAAGCTCATATCGATCGAGTGCACTAGCCGTATAATAGGCTACTGTAACACTGTCGAGATGAAAATGGCAAGGGAGAGGAATGCCTTCCCGTCTTCGGCGCCGAGACTTAGCCTATATATAGCCTATTAGAACTTTAGAAGACTATGAAAATGAAGTCTTTAGCGCAGGGGTGTCAAACCTTTTTTAGTGGCGGGCCAGTGTGAACATCTTCTAATAAGAGGCGGGCCAGTGTGAACATCTTCTTACAAGTGGCGGGCCAGGGTGTCGAAGCTCTTGTACTAGGCCTAATGTGTATTTTGTTTCTATCAATCCATTTATAAAACGGAGTCATACTCTAACAAGATAGACCTACTAATATTATAGGCTTACATACAATAAACCATGAAGATTTGCAAGATATTTGGCGCTGGCTGCAAAACATAAAAAATTAAACTTTTATCATTTAATTTTGTAATCTTTAGGGAAGGCTCCACGGGCCAGAAAAAATCGTTGGCGGGCCAGAAATGGCCCGCGGGCCAGCTCTTTGACACCCCTGCTTTAGCGCTTCACAATCGCTGTCTTAGAGTTAGCTTAGTGAATTTACTTCAGACTTCTTATACTATGTAGCCTATGCCTGTCCGCAATTATACACCTTGAGGTCGAAGTTAAGGAACGTGATTAGAGCATTATTTAGGCATAGCCTATTCTCTCGCACTTCAGTTGGAACGGGCAATATTATTATTAGACGTCGTCTGTGAGAATTTTTCCGAAAAATTTCGCGAGTCGACGGCGAAAAAATCTGATGACCATTTTTTTTCATCCCATGTTTTGCTCCACCAGAAATGTCGCAAGTCGACCATAAAATCTTTTTTAGTCATCCACTCGAAAATTGGAAACTTGGTTTTCCTGCTGCGTATTTTCCACTGCGCGCCGTTCCTTCTTGCGTGGTAAACCGGCTGCAGCAGTCTGTTGCCTTTTTCTAGGCTAATGGTTAGCACTGGACAAGCGTCACAAGACTGCTTTTACAACTGCACAAATTCATTTACAACTTCACATTTTGTGTAGAACTGCACGTTAAAAAGCCATGCGCCCGAGTTTTTGAAGTTTCAGATTTCGACGCTCTTATGTCTTGCGCAGGCCTCTATAGGCCTAGGCCTACTATACATGTAGATAGTGCCTATAAGCCCAGTAGCGGCGCTAGGGGGGAGGGTCGTGGGGGTGCTAAGCCCCCCAAAAGACAATCCATTTTCCCCATGTAAAAATCAAATGTTTCCATGCTTAGCCCCCCCCCCAATTTAGCCGGATGACTAAAAAAAGTCATCAGAAATTTTGGTGACGAAAATGGGAAATTTCTACCAGATTTCGGCCGGATGACTAAAAAAATTTTGCCGAATGAAAATAAAAAATTTCTCCGCGAGTTCAGCCCCACCCAAAAAAACTGAAAACCTGGCGCCACCACTGGATAAGCCATCAACTGAGCAGAGAGCAGCTAACGCAAACAACAGTAATTTATCCAACGTCTATACATGGGCGTCCGCAGCGGGGCGCAAGTGCGCCCCCCTGGATTTTCGCATAGTTGCACATAAATTTATATTATTTGGTTGCGATTTTGCGATTTTCAATGTGATTATCGATTCGTTCTACAAGTTGAACCTATATATCTTTCTTTGGGCGCAAAACGTATAGTTAGGCTATAGGATTCTCTCGCAGTAATGTGGAAATTCCAACTGTCACCCATTAAATTTAGACCATGTGACAATTATTTAAAAATTTGCGCCCCCCTAGAAAAATTCCTGCGGACGCCCATGCGTCTATAAAATGTAATGTAGGCTAGACCCAGTGCAGAAACAGAAAATTAATGGCCGGGTGTAGGCTAACTAATTAATTAGATTTCTAATCGATTAGCAAATTGATCAGATATATGCTTAACAGGTAATAATAAGTGTAGTCAGGGCTTTACTGGCAAAATTAAAGGTGAGCATACGATACAGTTTCATATGGCTGTCTGCAGGTCATTCCCCAATTTCCCCCACGTGTATATTGCACACAAAATATTATTTATTGCGAGGGTTTTGTCCGTGCCCCACAAATTAGGCCTGCGAATATACGATGATTTGACAGTGCTAGGCCTTTAACAGTTAGGCCTACACCTAAGACATGACCATAACAAGAAATAAGATAAAACTCAACCCATTTAAAGGCATTAAATGGTCTTCTATAGTAATTTCAAAGCCTCTCACTAAACGAAATAACTCTACGCTCCACCGATTTCAGACTAGATCCCATTCTGAATAAGAATTGATCCTGTCTTGTGGTCCAAATAAAATCATTGTGCCATAAATGACGACTCCTTCGTGGCTTATAATATTGTTTCTATTTATAGAACAGCATGATTCACAGTCATTCGATCGTCTGCTTTTTCCCGCTCTTTGAATTCCCATTTTCCCAGGGATACGAGCCAAACTATTGTTGTAGAACGCGCTTCTGAATCATACCTGTTGTAAGCTGATGGCGTGGTTTCTGCCACGTGTAGCCTACAATCTGACGTAATCTGCTGAACAGCAACGTTCTTCAGCCTGTGGCCTACTTGCACTGAATGCTGAATATTCATAATAATATTAATATTCATCAAGTCTCTGATGTCATTGATTAATGAAACTCACGGGCGTTGTTCGTTTGACGTATTTTGTTTACATAAGTGTTCCAGTCAACGTCGATTGAGGCCGAGATTCGTCACTCGACCAGTTCAGTAACTGGGTTACTATATAGGAATGACTGTTATTTTAGCTATTCTCATGGTCCACGGTGTACCAGTTGTTCACCTGCCGTAATAAATTATGCAAATTAATTTATGGGAAACCAGAGGAACGTTTCAGGTTCATTTTATAAATAATTATTGATCGTAGGCTAATCGTCTTGTATAACAGTGGACTATTTTTGTTTTATGTAGGCTACTATTATAATATTTTCTTCGCAAGGTGGACGGTCGTGGACGGAGGCCATAGGCTACACTTATTTCCTAATTTGAACGCCGTCCTCTCACTTATTTCGCCAGCACATAGGCTAGCCCTACTGGGAAGTTAAGGAGCGTCCATGCAGCACTTGTTGCACTTTAAGCGCTGGATTAGGCCTAGGCTATACGATTACGACATCGGTTCATCATGCAAACAAAAATATCCATGATGATGGAGACGTACAGAGTTAAAGCTTATGCATGGCTGCCGACAGAACTTTTAAACTCGATTTCTATATGTAACAGGCTGCAGCAACTTGCAGTCAGTAACCTTACCAAAATAACATTGTGAATAAACCGTAAATTGGCTTTCCATAAAGCACTGAGACGACTAAATTTGTCAATGTGTCGATTGCTAAAGTCGATAGCGTGTGAGGCTTAGTCATTAGCGTTGACCCAGTTATAAGCCACGCCCTGTGACCTCAAGTGGCACGATATGAGTGACATGACCTGGTCTAGTAAATGCCTAACAATGCATGGCACTGTAATTGTGTCTATATAAACAAACCGCAGCTAACAAGCGAAAATATTTCGCGTTGGACAATTTGAGAGAGAAATTGGTAAAAAACCGGGGGCTGACTGACGCGAGAAACACCGGTTCAGCAAAATTCGTGATTTTGTGACGCTGGAAAGAATGGTGAGTGGCACAAAGGAATAGTGTTGTACCAAAGCGTTTTTGCAATGGGTTCGAATTATGTTCGAAATCGTTCAAGATTGCTGAGCATCTAGTAGGCCTATAAATGGCTAATTATGAAAACACAGTTAACACAACGTGTTTGCTACAGCTAATGTGTTTTTTCAGGGCATATGTACTTCCATAAATTATGGTTAATGGTTGTGTGGCAAATCCTCTTCCTCACCGTCTCATCTTCCCAGCGACAGCGTACGGTCGATGTACTCATCATAGTTGAGTTGGGTGGGGACAGGTGCAACAGAAATCTCTACACAAATTTCTGCTCTGGGATTTGAACCCCGATCTCTCACTTGACAGTCCACTGCTGACCACTAGACCACATATACAGCCCTTACCTTGACCATAACGACCTCCTAACCATTCGTTTTCGAGGTCACAAACTGTTGAAGACTGTTTTTTCCACTTGATCTTTGGCAGGAGCGCCTCTGAGTAGTAGGTACCTTGAAGGGGTGCTATATAAATTCTGATTGATTGAACACATGCCTTGATCATACACATTTCCTGTAGAATATAACCACAGAGTATAAATGACCTTTGAATCTGTGCTATGACCGAGTGCATTAAATTAAAAAAATTCAGTTGTCTTATTAATATCACTATTATTATCATTATTATTATTATTATTATTATTATTATTATTATTATTATTACTACTATTACTATTCTTATGCATAAATACATAATTTTACATGTTTGCTATATTTCGAATATTTCCAGGGGCTCCCTAGAATCCAAGTTATGCCGAGCGACATCCAATATTACTCGCAACAAATCACGTCACCAGTGACGTTCTTCTCAACGTTTGAAACAATCATAAACACAGAAACTGATCCGGACGCATACGACATCATTCCATTGGAAGAACTTGAGGTTGGAATGGTCACTGAGGTCAGCACCACGACTGAAGACTCGGACATGACGGCTGAAAACTTGTACTTGACAGTTGAAGACTCCGACTTGACAGCTGAAAACGTGTACTTGACGGCTGAACACTCCGACTTGACAGCTGACGACTTTGACTTAGCTGAAGTCGAAGTCAGTGAGCATCCAGCAATAATTCCAATTGCAGTCGAGTGCGAATTCACTGGAAGCGAAAATGAGACGGAAACTTGTGACCTGGAGACTCAGACATACTCAGCGGACGAAGGTTCGTACACAGCGGAAATTTTGAGTGAAGTTGTTTCAAGTTCCTTTCACGAGCAAAGTCATGAGAACCCTGACAGTATTTCTGAGAACTATAACGTAAATTTGGACATTAATAGCGGAAACCTGAACGAACTTGTTGCCGACGTGTGTGGCGATGATCTGGTGTTTGCGTGGCTGTCCAGTCTCGATGAAAACTCAACGATCAGCACAGTAGACTTTGAGTCGTTGGTTTTGCCAACAGCACCGGTTGACAAGAACGCCAATGATGTTGGTTTGGCGAAGGATGAACTACGATCTTTTCTGTTGTCTCGTAAGACAAGGAACAACGTTGTTCAAGAGTCGGAACATTTCGAAATGACTCGCAGCCGTCATTCGCGACGCGAGGACATTGGAGGAGGAACGTGGAAAAGAACAAAGGTAATTATTGAAAATTTATGGCGGTTATATATCAAAGTGTTTCGTGGCAAAATGTCCCTTCTGGGGAATATCATGTGTTGCTCCTCTGTTTTTTTAAATTCGTCATTTGGTTGATCGCACTTAAGGATCATTTACACATCATTTTTCGCATGAAAGATTTGTGCTTACCTGGAAAGTGTTTAACATGCTAGACTGTCAAACGAAAGGTTGGGATTAGGATCACTTTATTATGCCAAAATATTGCGAAATTATTCTAGATATAAATTCAACAATTTCTTAGATGCTACGAAAGCCCTTAACCTTGGCTTGTTCACAATTAAGTGGGGTTTCGCTATGTGATATTCTGTGGATAATCTTTTGGTGTTTTGTCGGCATCTAATCCAAAGTTTGGATTTCTATAATATCAGGTAATATAACAACTCCTAATAACTACTCAACATGAGAACAACCTGGTCCTCAAATCGACACATATCTTCTTCTTGCTTTCCAGATGAACCCGAGCCACTTATTGCATGGGTTTCTTCCACCAAAAAACCCCAGCAATATGTTATGCATCAATGATCACATGACCGTGGATAAACATTTGGTGTTTTTTGTCGTGTTTAGTTTGCTGATTCTGATTCGGAAGAGATAAGTCGTCATCGCAGGAGACAGGAACGCAATCGAATCGCTGCGAGGAAATGCCGACAGAAACGAACGACACTCGCTGAAGAACTGACGAAGGTAAGAACGATGAGATCTTTATCCGAGGCCAGATGTTCATTCATCTAGGGTCAAATCTGCCAGATCTTCGTCTTTGGCCAGATCTTCATATTGGATCCAATCTTCGTCTAGGGCCAGATCTGGGGCCAGGTCTTCGTGTAGGGCCAGATCTTTATCAAGGGCTAGATCTGTCTCTAGTTCTTTACAAAGCTTGTTATTACTTTTTTGTTACGTAGTTTCCTTAATTCTTTTGATTTTTACTGGCATCCATCAACAATGTTCAACATGGTTTTTAGATGTTTAAGTACAGGTTCGCTATATATACATGTATGACAACAAGCTGCATTGATTTCCCTGTCACTTTTTTCGTTTAGGTAACTATACATTGAAAGTGTGTTGTGTGTTCTATCAACATTATGGAAGTTAACAGAATATTTTAGACAAATGAATTGTACTATACATCTGTGTTTATATTGTACACACAATATGCAATATATTGACGGCAGTTCTGCATCATGAACTGTTTGCTTCCCATAAACTGACAAGCTATGCCATGTGATCTTTCACACACAATAGAATGATCCTGTATCAAATGTCTTTAGCATGGAATCAAGATTGTAATAAGGATGATTTATTATAATGATAAACGATGATTTGTTCATAGTTTCTTAAAACGTTTATGTACACAAAAGTGTGGATTTTTATAATAGCAGTTGGCATGACTACTCCTAATGCCCACCGAACATGAGAGCAACCTGGTCTTCAAACTGACACAATCATGTCTACTTCCTGCTTTCCTGATGAATCTGGGCCACATAATGCATGGGCTGCTTCCATGAAAACCCAGCAATAATTATGCTATGCACCAATGATTACACGGCAATTGCTTGCCTCTTGCTGAGAATGAATTCACAGCGCAGGATGTGTATAGTTGGAATGTCGTACACATCGTAACAATTGATTATTTTTAAAATGTATTTTAATACCAAAGTGTGGATATGCAACTGGTTTAATGAAGGCTATACTTACTTATAAAGATATATTTGCTTAATTATTTAATATATGCTATTAATTAATTGCTGTGCAGGAATCAGAAGAGCTGAAGAAGAACAACGAAGAACTGACGTCGGAGGTTCGAGACTTGACGAGAGAGCTGCGAAAGCTGGAAAATTTTGTGCTGGATCATGACTTGCACATGGGAAGCTTCCAGTGTCATGAGCACATGAGCGCGCTCCTCTTGAGTCATCTGCCTGAGTTATCATAGGAACCGGTAAAGAACTGGCCGCCCCACCACCAACGGAATTTCAAACAACGGCCACAAAACTGAGTTAGCCGATCAGCAATGAAAGAACTAGATGTAACACTTCTGGAGCTTGATTGCCTTCCATAAATTATCTGAAACTGTGCAAGCTACTACTTTTGTAGTAGTTTTGTTAGCAACCTTTTGTAGTGGCAATTAACTTATAAACTGTGTAGGCTCAAACCTACAATCATTGTTAAAACGCAAATACAGTAAATGTAAACGTTTATGTACATTTATTTCTGTAGCGACCAACTCATTTTGCAATAAATATGTCCTTCCCCACCGCTGCTCATGTGAATGATTGACATACCAGCATTCCAGCACGGACCGTGCTAGCCCGTGATTTAAATCTCTGAAATACATGTAAGCTACTGTTTAGAGCTGAAGCAGCATGTTACAGGTTGAGGTGCATTGATGTGTAAAAGCCTTGACCAGTGTGGCTAATTATTGACCAAAATGATAGCTCTACATGAATGAAATGCCCACCTCACCGTCTTTGCTGGGAATGCTGAGTTTGTGCTAGACTATTCTTCTCAGGTTGAGTACACGATTATCATTTTGATTCTTGAATCTGTTCTGCATTTAATTTCATTAAATTGTTATTTTCTTGCGTTGGCAGAGATCAGCATGAATGAACGGTCATATTAAAGCGGCCAATCCAGAGTTGTTTAGAGGGCGGGCAAAGTGATGGGGGATTGTGTTGGGTGTGTATGAGAAAGATGTCCATTGCCAAGCTCTGCTGCTTATGACCATTCTGATTTGATCTTTTAATCCTGCCAGTGTATCCATAGGCATTACATGGGGATTTGCCCTTGCTCTTTTTCAATTCAGAGCCATCTCTACTTGTCTTTACTACCAAAGATTGCCAAGTGCAATGTATTTGCCTTTGTTTAGTTTGTTCACCATTACATTGGAAGTTTATTCCAAAATCTTGTATAGTTTTAATTTGAAAGAACAAGTCACATTCACCGTTATTCACTTTTTTCTCAAGGTTTACAATCAGCTGAACTCCTAGGTTATGAAGCTGTATCTAACTATTTTTACATCTTTAGATTTTGTATGATTTACACCATGACTGTTAGTTAGGTTTACATGTTTTTTTGTGCTGCATTTATTAGCCAAGGATTTTAGTTTTTTGTTTTCAAGTGTTAGTCGTAATTATGTTCTTTACCACCTATTATGGTATTGTTAATTGGTGAACTTTGTGTAAAGATTAAAAATGTAATTTGTGTTGTAACTGTGCATGTCTCTGTACTCATAATTACCAACCGGTGGTTAATAATATGTTGTTGACTACTGCATTAAAATATTTGAAATGACTCCATACGTTCACTTGTTTGAGTTATAACTGTTATGGGGCAGTCCATATAATTTGTTTATTACATATATTACATATATATGCAGGTGGGAGGGGCTCGAAATAATGTAGGTACGCAAAATACATTTCTAATTACGACATTTATAACTTTGTATTATCCTACAGTTGTCCGGTGGCATTTTATTACATTATAATTAAATTCTGTTCAGATCTAAACAGCAAATCATAATACAAGTCAGTTTATCAAGATATATTAGTCGCTATCTAGACCAACTCACAAGTTCTGAATTAATTATCCTGCTTTGCTTTGAAGTTTCAACAGATAAGACCCTTCATTATTCACCTAACCAGAACAGTTTATCAGCTGAACTACAACATCTTAAGGACTTGTCTCCAAGCTTCTTATAGCAAAACAACAGAAACCAAAACACAAAGTTGAGACTCGCAGCTTCAAAAACAAATTCCACTCTTTAATAATTAATTATATGCCATGTTATAAAAACGGAACTTCATGTAACAGCAATAATAATAATTTGAACAATGGTGGAATTAGTAGTGCAAAATTAAACAATCCCACACTTAGCTGTAGTGTCAACATTTGTAAGAAATAGTAGCTGTTAGTAAATAGTAATTATTATAACTACAAATAGTATGTCTATTACTTTGTAGTAAATAGCAATGTTGTTACCACTTCAACCAATAACAGTATAGCCAGCAGTTGGTATTAATTAACAATTATTATTTTTACAACTTCAATCACTAATAGCGTGTCGAATAGCAGCAGTTATAATAGATAAGAGACAAATAAATAAGTACAATAATAATGTTGCAGCTAAAAATTCTGTCCATGCACAATCACTACTTAAGTAAGGAATGCATTCAGAAACATTTTAGTAACTCGTAAAAATCTTCAAACAAACGTAAAAGTCAGTTGCTGATATTCAAGGCAATAATGGGTCAAGGAATGCAAAGCCACACAGAATATATATATATATCTCTCACAATGTATATTCAGGTATATTATATATAAGTACATTATATATATATATGTAAATATATGTATCTACTATATCTACACCGTGGTTCAAAAAAAGTAAGCCAAATTGTTTTGCATATATCTCTAATACCTGATGACATACCAAGCTACAATTTTCCAAATATCTAGAGAAGTGGACCAAGAATATGATTCCAAAATTTCATGAGATAAAGTTGAACGGATAAAAAGATATGAATATTTAAACTTAATATACCGAAATTTCAGTTTACAAGCAATTTTTCTGTCAGATTCAATAAAAGTAAGCCAAACTGTTTTTCTTACATCTCTGATGTCTGATGAGTAATCATAAAAACCTTTTACCAATATTTAGGGAAGTGAACCAAGAATAGGATTCCAAAATATGTCATAAATTTGAAGGGATAAAAAGATATTGATATTCCAACTTCATCACCCGAAATTTCAGTTTTCAGCAAGTCTGTTATGGCGTTCGTTGCGGTTTCGACGCTTGGCTGTTCCCATTTAGTCTTCATTGATCTAGAGTAAAACTTAATAGAGCCTATTATCGCGATGTTCTGCTGTCACAACATCTATCTGTAATCAGAAATTTAGTCCCAGAAGACAGCTTTGTTTTTCAACAGAACAGCGCCAGCCCACAGAACCAAGGAAACCATCGAAATGCTGACAAGAGAAACGTCAGGCTTCATTTCTCCCACATTACGGCCTCCGAACAGTCCAGATTTGAATCCTGTCGACTATAAAATGTGGAGCGTGATGCAAGACCGAGTCTACCAGACAACAATCCATGATATGAAAGATCTGAAGCAACGCTTGTTGGAAGTGCGGGATGGCCTGGACCAGAGGATAATCGACGTTGCTGTTGCCATTGCAATGGCGCCAGCGCTTCCAGGCTTACGTGCAAGCAGGAGGGGGATATTTTGAGCATCTTGTTTAATTAAATTATCAAACCATACTGCAGGGGTCATATTGTTAGTTCAATTCTCTACATATCTGGAAAATTTTAGAATGATTAATCATCAGGCATTGGAGATAATAAGAGAACATTTTATTGAATCTGACAGAAAATTGCTTGTAAACTGAAATTTCGGCATATGAAGTTTAAATATTCATATCTTTTTATCCGTTCAACATAATCTAATGAAATTTTGGAATCATATTCTTGGTCCACTTCTCTAAATATTTGGAAAATTTTAGCGTGATGTGTTTTCAGGCATTAGAGATATACAAAAAACAATTTGGCTTACTTTTTTTGAACCACGGTGTATATAAACACATACATCTATATAATATATCTTCTTTTCCTTCTGGCTGGAATTATTCCCTCGCAGGGGAGGTCAGCCACTCGGATCCTTTTTCTCCACAGAACTCTGTATATATATATATATATATATATATATATATATATATATATATATATATATAATTATACATACTGGTCTTTTATGTGTGTCTATATTATATATATATAAGTATATATATATGTGTGTGTATATCCATTATCCATAAACTGCCTGTATTACATATTATTTTTTATGCATGTGCTTATTTAATGGGGTTGCACCTGAAAAGCTGAGATAAAGCATTCATCTGAAAAAATTCACATCGACAGCAATTAAATGCATAATAATTATTGGATCAGAAACTGTGTTTTATGCGTCCCACACTGTATCAGTTCTGTACGCACAGATCATGTCACATGCACATACGTACACATTCACAAACATATAATGCTTATAATCTGTATATATCTGTCTATAAGTAAATATACATACGTACACAGTACACATCATCATCATCATTCATCATTATCATTCACCATGAGCCGTATGCTCGTAGGTGTCCAATGCCAACTTCGTTCTCTTCTTCCAACCGCCTCTGTCCTGGACCAGTACACACATACTTACATATATATATATATATATTATATATGCACAAAATATCACAGCCAGTTGTAATCATGCAATGTCATTAACTTATACATCAAGATATGCACCGCATAAACATATGCAGGACCATGTCTGAGCATAGCATATGTATACATGCATATATTATATGTATGTATGCATATGCTACACTCAGGCATGGTATTGCATGTGTTTATGTCTATTATATAAGATTATGTATAACATTATAATCATACATATATCCACATGTACTGAATGTATTCTTTACAAAAACTGGTGCATGAATGCAGCCTGTAAATATGATTAATTGTAAGTCTATAATATAAGTCCACTAGACCTAATAATATAGTCTATATCAGTGGTTCTCAAACTTCTGCAGGCCGCGGACCGGCAAACATTTTTTTGGGAAGCTCGCGGACCGCTAAGCACAAACAAAATCAAACTGTATTATAAAAAACTAATTATAGGGTTATTTATAATTAGGAATTTTTTAATTAATAAACATTGTTTGTACAGCCACTTGGCAAGTTAAAATAAGGCACTGGTAATGTATTTTTAAAGTTTGAGACAGAACTTTGAATAAATTTTGACCACCACTGGACCACCACTTTGAGAACCACTGGTCTATATGCAATATGGCATAATATAGCTTATATAATATTATACACACATTATATATATAAATATATATGTAATTATGCATATGCACACTGTGTATGCTTATGTATTGTAGATAGATGACGCCCCTTGCAAGGAGCAATCTACAAGCAGTCCTAGCTAAGTGTGTGTGTGTGCAAATAAAATATGTTTGAACAGACTTGCAGATAGGCGCAGAGTTCACCGTTGACAGGTCTAGTTGCATAATCAACAACTCACGTGAATTCTGTCAACTATAATAAATTCATGTAATGTGTACTCATGCTACAGTGGATGTGTCTATTTATACAATACAACATTAATTTGGTAATGGCCTCCTAACAAAGTTCAGATTACAAAGTGTACATTGAGGCTTGGCAACCATTACATTAAGAGTCGTAGGTCGGTTGAAGGAGATAAGATTTAAGTTTAGAGTAAAAGTCTCACTAAGAGTTGTGAACATGAGGAGGGAGTGAGTTCTAGATGTGGGGGTGGGGGGGGGGGAAGACTGGCAACTGTGAATGAATTCCGGGCAAAGACAAGACGTGCGCCACGAGTGCCAGCTTGACAATAAGTTTCACGGTCTTCTATGAGGTAATACAATAATAATTCACAAATAGGAAGCCAATGTAGACAATGAAGTGCTATAAAATTATAGTCTCTGTAAGCGAGTCCCAGACACAGTCTTGCACCATGATGCTGTATTTCAGAGGAAGCAGCATGCTTCAGGTAGACCAATACGTATATATATATATTTCTCATGGCATTTAATACAGCACACTTCAGGTACCATGGGCAATGAAGTCTCTCATACAGTCCTAGCATGACAATAAGATTGTTGTCGCAATCCCAGTGCAGCTAGCCTAGTCTGACCTTCTTGTTAAGCTAGGGGCATGTCTCTACCTTGTCCAATATTGAAGTATTATTATTATTAATAATTACATCAATAATAATAGTAGTAGTAATTATAATGATTTGTGAAGCTCAGCCCGGATGAAAGGGAGCTATACACAAATTCAAAGAGTTAACGGCAGACATAAAACTGTTCCGAAAAATAAGTCTTGAGCGGTGAATCAAATATCACCAGAGACAACTCGGTCTTCATGTTGTTGGTACAACTTTTCCATGCAGTGGGTCCTCACACAGAAAGAACAAACCTCATAGAAGATCGTGAAACTTGTGACAGATTTTTCTACAAGGATCTTAGCCGGATGTCTGCTAACGGAATGCAGAAGTTCGAGGTGTAGTTTGGCATGAGGTTATTCATTGCTTTCTAGCTATCAGGCGCAGTTTCTACACATGAATGTATCAGGGTACTTGCGTAGAGCCCTTTTGGTAACTCACAAGAACATTCAGGCAAGGTAGCCTAGGTAAAATGTTTTCTTAAGATGACAATGGTCAAACGTCCAGTGGTAGATTGTTGCAATTGTATTTTATTCTATTACGGACTAAAGCATCTGCCACAGACAGAACAGAGAGGCAAACGCATGATGTTGGGCTGTGACAATTTAAGACCATGACACTACGTCGCACAGTGACACACCAATATCTCAATTAAAAGAATCCTTGCTTTGTTCCACTTTTCATGCTGAACATCTCAACTCAGATGTGACCAAGTAATTGAAATGATGGTTAAACAAAGCTAATTAGAAATTTTGATAGGACAAAAGGAGGTAATTGTAAAGTTTCGAGGCAACAGTAAAACCCTGACGAAATATAAAAGAATTGTGAGATATAGTATAGTACACATAAATATTTACGTGTTGTAAAAAGCACTGAATTCAACGTTCCTTCTAAGCTGTACAACACAGCAGATTGCAGAAATAATCAAACAATACAAACTCATCCAAAACAATCTTTCCCGGCAGCAAGATTGAAAAACACGCACAGAATTTTTGGCATGCAGGGCGTCTGATTCTTTTCTAACCTAACTGAAACTACAATACTGCCCTTGTTCCCCCACACACTCACAACCTTGCTGTCCTACATATCATCCAACGTATCTATGGTAAGTGTTTATCCATTACCTATGAATCTTACGAATAATTAATCAAGCAGTACAAATTCATCCAAAACAATCTCTCTCTACGTGTGAAAATAACTCATGCATTTTTAATTCAAAGTGATGTCAAAGTGATTGCAAGGCACTTCTCTAGAAATCTCAAAAAGCGATTTAGATAATAAATCAAGCACAGCCAACGATGACGACGACGACGAAACCCTGATTGTCAATTGTTTATCGTAGGAAAAAGCAGCTTAAAAAACGCTTCAAGTTGATTTAGTCGTCCTGAGCAGAGAAGGACAAAGAAAGCCCTTACGCTATTAAACCAAAAAATAACCCAAAACAGTCCAAAGTTTTACAACTAAACGGCTTACGAAGAGCAACAGCACAATCGGAGCTGGCATTCCAGTGGCACGTTTTGAGACTCTACACACACGCTTGCTTAAACTGCTAGACAAATTAACAACTATTTAAAATTAAATTAAATTACCGTGAACCGAGAGCAGTGCGGATGAAGTCTCATTTAAGTGGAAAAAGTGTGCGACAAACAATCGGGAAGAGATTAGCAATTAGTATCACAAAGAGAAAAAAGTGAACGGCAGTTCCGACCGACTCAAGTCTGCCGCTTGCTCGGGGGTATAAGGTGCTGGGGTAATTCGTTGGGCAAATCGTGTCCCTCGAGCTTAATGCTGATGAGGTGCATCGCAAGCGCAAACTCGTCTGTATCGAGCATCCCATCCTTGTCGATATCAGACAGCTTCCAGACCTTTCCAAGGATCGCGTTCGGTAATCTCGACTTGACCATCTCCGCCTTGGCAGCCGCTCCCGTGATCTTTCCATTGACCGGATTGAGCGTCGCAAAGACTTCGTCGTACTTGTACTGCTCCTGCCCCACGACCCACTCCGTCTCGTCGTGCCCCCGGTCGATCCCCTCACCCTTTCCGATGCCGAAAGGACTCTCCTTGTACCCTTCGAACGCACCACCCTTCACCGTCGAGCTCTCCATTTTCTCCTTCTCCTCGCGTGGTATTCGCGCCATCAGTTTCGCGATCTCTTCGGCTAACATCTTGTCGACGTTCTCAATAAGTTTCGGCTTGAGCGGTTGGAACTTTGAGAAGTCGTGGAACTGGAGTTGTTCCTGCATGTGCTTGACGTTGGGGAAGTCGCCAGGCGAGATCTGGTGTTGGCGCTGGAGCTGGGCGAAGACGTCGCCAAGGGAGGCGATCAACTCCTTCTTCTTTGTATCTTTGCCGAATAACGAAGGCATCTGACCTCTCAGGTGACTTATGATGTACGCATGAACCTACATCAGCAAAACATCAATAAAAAATGTCTAAAATACATAATCCTAAATCCACGTTCTTATAATGACCAACTATTTATGCTGATCTTTGGTTTACAAGACATGACATTTGAATAAGATAAAGCATGTTTATTATACATTGAAGCATGTCATCTTTAGAGTGACAGAGTTGGCAGCTGCATAAAAATTGTGCACACATAACTACTTCAGACCATTTGCATGCATAATTACTCCATCACTCAATCAGAAAGTCTGACTAACTTCTCACTCAATCATTAACATTAATCAACTGGCTTCGTATGCACAATGAGTTTACATTTACCAATCTCGACCAGTTTCTCACAGTGTCACACAATTGAATTGTAACCCAGATAACATAGTCAACATCAGCAATTGATCCAAAAATGTCATATACATCATATAAATTTAAAATTATTCATTATGTTTGCTAAAATCAGTTGATAATCAACTCATAAACCGGAAACACGATATACATTTCTTTTTGACACTTAAAAAATATGTATTGCTGCACATGTTTTGTACTCACAGATTGATTGTTCTTGAAAGCTAATTCAGTAATTTTTAACGCATGCAAGGTCACGTAGAGATGCAAATCAGAGGTGTGGTTAGTCAGTCGTCAGGTGAGGAGCTGTTATGCATCCAAATTCTTGAAAGCCAATGAGAAATTTATAAGTGAGACAATAGAATGCATCTTGGATATGGATGTAATGTTCCGGTGAATAAAAGAACCACCTATAAATGACATATATGGCAGCTGAACTGCCACTGACAGGAGTACAGGACAAAGACAAATGATCGCTTACAATGTAGAACATTTATTCATATACATAACCGCCAAACAACTGGCATCAGTTACTAATGATGACGAAGACAGTGCATCATTCTTTCGCTGCCTGAAGCCTTTCTTAATCACAACAATAATCTCTGCTAATTATTTTCAAACTGACATCACACATTCTGATTACAATCAGTAATGAACAGATAATCACAAATTATTAGAGTGACCAGTTGAATTGAACTGTTGGCAGCCGTGCAAGGCGTCCATCACGTCCTAATGCTCAGTTTACCAACCCCATCAGCCAAATAGAAAAGATTGAGTTGATCTTTTGGGAGGGTAGCGGGAGGTGATCCCACATCAATGTGCTCTTCATGCTAGACTGTTCCCCATTACCCTAAACCCCCTTCCTCCTCGGGGCTATCATGCTGAGAGCATCTCTGTATAGCTAGTACTGTAAGCAGTGCTTTACAATTTCTCATATATACGATACTTAATAGATCCATGCTCACCTTCGCAAGTCTCGCTCGTTTGATTAAGTCGTTAAGTTTTCGAAGCATCGCATTTCTCGGAAGACTCTGAATATCGTTGAAGAGATCTTGTTCCTCGAGTTCAAACAGTTTGCGGTTGACATCGAAGTGCAGCGGGTGATCCCAGAATGACCCGATGTAGACTCGCGCCACCTCTGGCGTGTTCATCACCTTTCCTAGCGACCACATGAGCGCCCCGTAGACGCGCATCAACTGTTGATGATCAACCATATCCGCCTTGTTTAGAACGATTCGAATCTTTTCGTCGTAACCTTTCATGCATTGGATCGTACGGCGAAACTCATCCGAAATGTCGAGCTTGTGGGCGTCGAAAAGAAGGATTATCCGGTCGACCCTCTCCGCAAACCATCCGACGACCTCAGTGAAGTCGTATCCGCGATCAACCCGCTGCTTCTCGCCGGAAAGTATCCCAGGCGTGTCGATGATCGAGATGCTTTCCAAGACCGGGTTCCGCAGCTGCGAACACTGGAAGCGAGTTAGGAAGGCGTTACCGAACTTCGACAGCGGTCGGAAGGGTTTCTTTTGGTCGACGACGAGGGCGTGACCTGGAATGACGCCCTCCTGATCGCCCAGCATCACCGCCATGAAGCGGTCGGTAGTAGGCTCTGGGCCGATGCGGAGACCTGGAAAATCTTCCTCGAGGAGGTATCTGATGAAAGTCGTTTTCCCCGTCGAGTACTGTCCAACGAGAAGGACCATCGGCTTCGCGTCAAAGTCCGAGTCATCCAACGAAGGCGAATGGAAGTCCTGGAACTTGTAACATTCTTCCAATGGAAGCAACTTGCGCGTGTACAACGCCTTGAGACCGTCGCCGACGGACGCGAATACTTCCGGTTCCTTGGTCGGGTTGTCCTTCTTGTTCATCCACGACATCATTGTTGTAGTTTTGTCTGCTGGAACTTAGTCCAATGAAAGTTACGGTTGCAATGCTGTCCGTGATTTCATGCATTCACCACGCAGTCGATGTTACTGCAAGCAAAAGAACTGAGATTCTGAGAACTTTACATTTTCCTGTAAAATGTAATATAGAGTCATCGGGCATCTAAAACATTATTGCTCTGACATGGACTTGAATCCCAAACACTTGATTAACCATGACACTATCAAACACAAGAGTTAGTTCAGGCAATATATTTTTTAGATTTTATTCAAAGTGCTTAAATAGCTCAGAAATGCAAGAATATCTACATAGCCACAACTTTAGGACATACATGTCTATTATTCAACTAGCCAATCGAAAGTTTGACTGGTCATAGTGAGGTTGAATGTCAAAGACTTCATTGAAGAACTCATTTGTAGCAAAAGAAGAGATGCCTGTCTTGTCTCTTAACCAAGGAAACTGGTTCATATAATGATTTAAATACCAACATAATTTGTCACCTTGGAGAGGAAGAGTTAATTAAGTTACTCCTAAAATTATACCTTAAGAAAGTCAGACTAAACTTTTAGCTCAACATCTATTTCACACAGCAAGAAATTGTAATATTCGAATTCAACCTATCCAACAGTGACCAGCACATTCGTGTAATGGCATAATACAGCTTGTAGCACAGTGAGCCTTGTGTTATAGGCGTTGACATTCGCGTAATTGGCAAAAGGTCTAGTATGCCACAAGACGTAGTATTCCCTTCTCTCTGCCAATGTAGCAAGGCTACAGTTGTATTTCAAGCGTCAATAGTCCAAATGTGGGACTGACAATTGCGAGATGTTCATTCACCAAGTAAAGACTCCCGGACGGGAGTCATCTACCACCTACCAGAGACTCTGATCAACCACGCCATCTACCAGCTCTACGGGAATCTGATGGTCAACTCTACGTGTTTGCGAGGGCTTGCCACCGGTGACTCTTTCAGCTAACTGTGTTTTGTTTTGCAACTTGTTGTTATTTTTTGCTCGCTATGACTGTTAACTTAACATCATTTCGGCTAGTTAGTGCAGAGAGCGCCTCTGAGTAGAGTCGTCACTGACTCTGTGAGCGGCGCTATAAAAATGTTCAATTACAATTACAATTACAAAAAGACACAACATAAAGCAGGTAGAACATTACAGAATATGAGTAAGTGTCTAGTCTTCATGGACACTGTAAGTGCACAACACCGTGTACATCTATTTATGTACTAAAATTGAAGTGGTCTTTGCTAAAGGCTTGATTCGGTACATGATCAGGCTACATTCTGCAAATGATTCACAAAAATGATTCACCAAAACAATCTTTCAACTGACTTAAGCTACTGCATCACTTTCAACACGCAATTTCCTAATTCGAAACTATCTCCAAATTCGCAACACAACTTACAACAAACACGATAAAACTAGCTTAATAACACGTAACAAGTGTACCCTTACGAATCGATAATCGTCTAATGGGTCAAGGATCCCAACAAAATACTTGTAAACGGTCGGAAATCGCCGGTTATAAACGAACATGATTTCCAATTATTTCGGTCACATCCATCTACCTGTGTGTCTATTAAGATCTCTTTACGCCGACAATAATTATTCATAATTGTTTCCAACGACTCATTTTAAATCGCTGAAAAACGACAATAATAATTACCAACCATTTAGTTAATAAGGTGACGCGTAAGGATTTCTATTGACTTGTACTTTCCGATATTTTTTTAAATTTATTTTAGTCACCTGAGCAGAGACATAAATTACGAGTTTGATAAATCGATCGCTGACATAGTCAGGGAAACCACTCTGAATATAATATAAGTTCATATCCAGCCGAAAAAAGGTTAGAAAAGGCTAGATTGAGAATTTATCTGAAAAATATATGAATATTTTCCATTTTCCGACTTGAAATTTCTGACGACCTTTTTTGGTCATCCGATTATTAAAATTTGCTCTCTTTTCTTTCCTGCTAATTTTTTTAAAATTTCTGACGACTTTTATAGTCTTTCTCTCTAAAATGTACAATTTTTTGTCCAAATTAAAAAAAACTAGAAACCCAGAGAAGACCAAAAAAGCTAGATCTAGGTTAAAAAAACTATGAGTGGCATCCCTGGCTGACATAGTATTTCATTCAATGTCTGGCCAGTCATCGGTTGGGTTATTGATATGCTAGCGGCTGGGTACAATGAACTACCATCTCACAAGTCACAACGGCAAGGAATAAATTAATTTTACGTTCATCACTTACACACAGATGTCGCTCCATGTCAAATATTGCTTCTCAAAACATAATAGTAATTTAAAAGCAATTTTTTTACTTTGTAAGCATAATTATTCGTAAATTTGCCTTCAGGAACGCAGTCAACAAAATGCTTTTGTCATAATTAAGACCTAATAAGAAATTATTAGATATGGAATTTTCTTGACCTCTAGGCCTATTTTTGCCAAAACACAGTCATGCACACACATGGGCGGAGATTATCAGGGGCTAGGGGGAGGCTACCCCCCCCCCCCAACAAGAAGGCCCAGATTCAGCTTTTTACCATGAAATTGGTATCTTTTCCGGTCTTAGCCCCCCCCCCAAGAAGGCATTAGCCTCACCCCCAAGAACGGAAACCAAACTCCGCCCATAGTCACACAACGTGTGTTATGTAATGTAATGTAATATAATGTAATGTAAATCTTCGAGAAATTCTCAGCGCCCACAAAAGCCACGTCAGGGATAACAGCTTATCACCGGTGCTCTATCAAATCAAGTTCGCAATAGCCAGAGCTGCCGTTTCCGTTCCGGTGCCAGGTCAAAATCCGGGGAGGTCAATTAAGCCGAGGAGACAGCGTGGTGCTACGGTGGTTGTCGGTGATGGTGGTAGTTGGGTGATGGAAACTGTAACGAGCATTGTCTTTTATGCCTCTATGGGACCTTCAATTCATGTGACTCCTATTATAGATTACGCTAACGCTGAAAATAATTATTTGAAATAATAAGCCGCGTGTCTGTCATAATTATCCTATTATAGGCTATTAGTTTAAAATTGCCATGCTAATGTTCGCATTGTTGACTTTGCGTATTTGCTGTAGACTCTGTTATTATAGGTAGACCAGGAGCCTACGGGATAGTGACAGCTCTAAAACGCATCCTGGTTCAAATTACCGGCGTGCATCGCACTAGGCAGGTAGCCTTATTAGGCTACTGAAGTTTTCAAAACTCGTTATGTTTTCTACCATATCCATTGAATCCCACACTCTAATTGAAATAGAAAACTTCCCATCACTGAAGCAACCCAGGGTGAGAATTGCCGGGGGGTTGGGGGGGTTCAACCCCCCCAGTCTTTTTTAGAGCCCCATGTTAAAGTATGTTTTTCATACCCCAATTTCAAGTTTATCATAGGCCAACCCCCCCAGTTATTTTTCCACAATTCTCATACTGAAGCAACCAAAGATCATTATTGACGATTAACGTCACTGAAAGTTAACGATCTATTAGCTAGGTGGTACAGCGATCGGTTCTAGCTAACGATCTATTCGCTATGACAGTGATCGGTTCTAGTTATCAATCTATTCGCTAGGTGGTACAGTGATCGGTTCTAGTTAACGATCTATTCGCTAGGTGGTACAGCGATCGGTTCTAGTTAACAATCTATTCGCTAGGTGGTACAGTGATCGGTTCTAGTTAACGATCTATTCGCTAGGTGGTACAGCGATCGGTTCTAGTTAACGATCTATTCGCTAGGTGGTACAGTGATCGGTTCTAGTTAACGATCTATTCGCTAGGTGGTACAGTGATCGGTTCTAGTTAACGATCTATTCGCTAGGTGGTACAATGCTCGGTTCTTGTGGTTCTAGTGCTGTGAAAAAGATAAAGGCGATCTGCAGACAGAGTGAAGTAACGAGAACGAGATGAAGATGAGAAAACAGGTTTAGCATAATATAATTATAATAATAATAATAATTATTATTATGGTCTACGACAGACAGCGGAGAATGGTGAGGAAAGACAGAGGCAGAAAGAGAAAGGCAAAGAAGGATGCGCGCGCGCACGAAACGCACACGCACACGCACACGCGCGCGCACACACACACACAGAGAGAGAGAGAGAGAGAGAGAGAGAGAGAGAGAGAGACAGACAGACAGACAGACAGACAGACAGACAGACAGAGAGAGAGAGACAGAGACACAGACACAGACACAGACAGACAGACAGACAGGCACAGACATAGACAGACAGACACAGACACAGAGAGGGAGAGAGAGACACACAGAGAAGGAGAGAGAGAGACTTTCAATTGTGTGCTTATGCATCTTCCACGCACACACTCCATGGCCAACCAATCAGCATCGTGCATTGAATACAACAACAATCACGTGGTTTAGATCGTCCTCTGCTGATTGGCATTCCAATGGAATCGTCTTGCGTCGAAATGAAACCCTACATCACTTTGGCTGACAGGAAACGCTTCTCTTGCGTGGCATGCTCACACCCACCACCCGATCTTTACGACTTCATTATTATTATAAGGTCTAGAACTCTGCATCTAACCTGGTTCTGAATTCAGACGAGATTAGAACACACTGATATATAAACTATTTAATCTAGTTAATTTAATCTATTAGCTAAATCATTCACTTTAGTATTAGAGGTATTGACGACCACATAATAAAGCTGGATAATAATAATAATATATATACTGTTGTTACCTATATAGGACATACACAGACGTAGGTTATTTATTAGCGTACAGTAGCTCCTTTCTGCCTTAATGACTCTATCCGGCATGACTGGATCAGCCTCTGAAGTGTCCCAACTGCTATCGATCTCCACGCTCGTTGGAGGCGACGTTTGAGCGGATCAACGTTCTTTGGCTCAGGATCTTTATAAACGCTGAGAAATCAAATACTCAACAAGTTCTCAATCGGAGAGAGGTCCGGAGAGTTGGGTGGCCAATCCTTCTGCTTTATGTGTGACGGATAGTTGTCGTCTAGCCACTTTATCGTCACGTACAGCCTACCAGCGTGCGCCATCTTGCTCAACATACAACTTTTGTTGCATGACACTGCCGTTGTCATTTTCTCTCTCGAGCGCTCGCTTCACGATCTGCTCGAGAATATTGGTGATGTATGTAGTACTGTGAGTTCAGTCTGGTACCATTTGGCACAAAGTGAAGTTTAGGGAGACCTCTGGCAGTCATCTCACCCCAAACCATCACCAAAGGACTAAACTTCATCTTTGGAGCAGGCGAAACGTACATGTATAGGCTTGCGCTTTCTATGCTGGATAGAGTCAGTGCCGTCATTAAGCAGAAAGGAGGTACTGTACGCTAATAGCCTACGTCTGTGTATGTCCTATATATGTAACAACAGTGTCTTGTCACGCTTGTATACGAGGCTAGGCGTGTACACATTTTCTTTACTGTGTAAATTTGATGAACGTAATTTTTCCGCAAAAACTGGTTGTCTTTACATTTTCTTATAAATAATGGTGAAAACGGACCGGATCAAAATCAAATTTGTACCAATATCTTTCATTTGAATGATGTATACACTGACCAAATATTATAAAGAAATATGAAGCCGTTACTGAGATAACGCATTTTGAAAACGGTGAACGAACTTTTGTGTCACCCTATATTATTGTTTGTGTGATTGCCAATATGCAGTCTGTTGTTTGCGACCGTGCGTTGTGTATTGGCCCCTATAATTATTATTATCATTATGGGATCTTGTTGGTCATGACTGCACATCAGCTGCAGTTTATTTGCAGACCTGATTGAACACGCTCAAAGGACTAATTACTGCACAGCAATAACAATAAGCATTCAGACAGACCTAATTAAAGCAATCGCTGGACTTGGCAGGTTTATTCGCCTCTCAGATGTGTACGCATCTGCGGTCCACCCTCGACTGCAAGCGCTTTGCTTTAGTGATCTTCGGGAAGCCTAATTAACCCATCTGCATGTCAGGTTAGAACGGGCATGTTATGCTCCCAAAGATGTTTTCGCACTTGGAATTATATCGGGTAATTATTTGTTATGGGAATATAAGAATATAGGCTATTGATCAGACAAATAAATGTTGTTTATTGCAACTTCATGTTGATTGGTCTAAATTTACAACATCAATAATTATTGGACCGATTCTACAAAATTGGTAGTTTGCGGAATACATGATTGTGTATGTGATCGCTTAGAGGAACGCTCCAAAGGGTTTGAGTAAATGATATAGGGCCTAGGGCCCTAGGCCTATCATGCTTCACAATGGAATGCTCTTTTATACAAAGGTCTGCAGACCACATAGACCTACATTTAATTTAGCAAACAATGGCCACACCGCTTGTGCATGATAGCGCTCATGAATATATAATAAGTTGTTCATGAACAATGTGTAGCCATTTTTCATTCAATGCTGTTATCTGTCAATAGTTTTACCGAACACAATCACTCAAAATGGCTTGTTCGCTATAGTCTACAGACTCTACACAGACGCAGTGGCGCAACTAGGGGGGTTCTGGGGGGTGCTTGAGCACCCCCAGGCTAAAAAGGTGACCCACGCAATTTTTCCAAATCCGATGAGTTTTTTGGTGCATGGGGGGGGGGGGGTAGGGGTCATTCGGTCTTTAAGATTACACAACCAAGCAAGTTCCTTTGGCACTCGCTACTTCGCACCATCGGCGCTTACAGTAATAATTCTGAGCACCCCCCAGGAAAATTTTCTGGTTGCGCCCCTGCACAGACGCACTTCGAAAGCAACATTGATCAACACAGCATTCGAAGCGCAAATTGATTGTTTCTCTCGCTAGAGGCGTTGCTTCCACCACTGCTCCTATTATATATACTCTATGTATAAAGTATACAGTGCCAACTAATGCTGCTTTAACAAACGGAAGCGGAACGAAATCGACGCCCTGGAAGAACACAGGCATGATAATAACACAGGCATGATAATAACGCCCTACAGGCTTGTCAACAGGTCAATGACTCACCATGCATGCGCGTAGTATGGAAGTATCGATGTACGGTTCGTGAATTGCAGCTCTCCATGATCGATTTTCACCTACAGTAATAGCACTACAGGTGAAGAGGAGAAGAAGAAGTGGTGAAATACTGAAATTATTCATCGATTTCTCACTCATTAAATGTCTTGTGAAAATCCATGCCAACATTGCCAAGAGAAAGTATAGGGTAATTGGAGAGAAACTGTGAGGCTACAGGCTTTAGATGGAGTTGCTTTCGCAGACGCCCACCGGCCTCTGCCGCTCTGCGTGCGTGCTCATGCACGTTGCAACGGCTTCGTCAAGTCTGGAGGGTGCACAATGGAGTCCCTTTATTAGGCCACAGAGGCAGAACAAAAACCAAAGAAAAATGAGAAATACACAGAGCATTAATTATGGTCCACAGGAACTCAATGACGATGTACAGTTGTGTGGAAGCCGTCGCACTCACTATAATAGAGCTGAGCAAAGGCATTATGTTTCTTCATGAAAGCGAAGGCATGGCAATCGTCTCTATGGTAATTATCTGATAATTATTATGTAGCCTATGTCCACACGAGATTTTGAATGGAAGCATGCTCAGAATAAAATTATATCAATAGATATGCATTTGTACAACGATGTAGCTTATGTTGTCTTTTGTCAGAAGAGTGGAATTCATTAATGAATTAATTAGCGAATTAATGAATGAATGAATTAATTAATTAATTAAGTCAATTAATGAAACTTCTGACATCTTCCCATTTCCCTAACGTGTTTGCAGCTGTTGTCTCTGGTATATAATAAAAATCGCTTACACCAGAGACCACATCAACCACGTTATGCCTAAGCCTTAAATTCAGTGCTGCACGAAATTTAAAAATATCAACCCCAAAAGATTCGAACGATCATTTCAATCCATCCATCCATCAATCATCATCCATCATCCATCATTCCTCCTATCCTTCATCTTCTCATCCGCCCATCCGATGTAGCGCAACATAAACCCTTTCGCACAACACAGCTCCACTCCATCATTCTCCATTATAAGCTCCCCGCTCCGCCTCCAAGCGCCGCTGCAAGGCTCACTGTATAAAAACCTCTCGCTACTTCCTCCCGTTTCGTTCGTTCCGTCCACCTTGCCACTGATATCGTTGGAAAAGTCCATTTGGAATATAGTTAAAGGGAACGAACTCCAATTACTCGCACCAATGGGTCTCACATAATTATCACTAGGTCGCATCTGTAGCGATGGAATAATCCGTGTCGACCTGATACATTAGTACGATACCGAAACTGTCATAACGACGACTTTCAGCCTGGAAATTATCCAGAAATCTTATCTAGCCTAATGCAGTTGTTCTCTGTCTGTAGCAATCGATGAAACGGAGAATTAGCTGCACCTTGTAGGGCGCGGTGGTGTGGTGGTATGTTCATTGCCTTGCAGCCTGAGGGTTACAGGTTCGAATCTACTTCAAGTCGCCGAATAGGTCAATTGGCCAAGTCTTCACTCGCAATTGCTCAGTGTTTCGGTGTGAAACTCCGATGCAGTGTCCGTTCTGTATAGTCTGGAGCGCCTCTGAGAAGATGGCTTGAAGGACGGATAAGTGAAAATACAAACAAACCTTGTGTATTAACTTTTAAGGTTTTATCATCAATTCAGTGATTAGGTAACGGAAACCGATATAGGACTAACGCTTTTCTCCTCTTCTTACCTCATTCCCTGTGATATAGTGGATCATTGTGTGGAAATCATAATGCTGCTATCCAATGAGAAATGCGAATGAGTTGAGCTGAGGTCCATTGCCCAAAGGCTTCCTTCCATCTTCGGGTTGTCGATTGCATGGAGAGGCCGAGGCCATGGAGACGTGTGCTAACACCCGAGGGAATCTCTTGCTTTCCCCCGTTCTCCCTGTCTGACTCTGACTCTCGCTGTAAACTACATGTATCTCTCTGCCTGAGTCTCTTTCTGTCTGTCTGCCTTTCTTTGTCTGTGTCTGTCTGTCTGTCTGTCTGTCTGTGTGGTGTGTCGGTGTGGTCTGTCTGTCTATGTATTTTTCTGTGCCTGTCTGTCCATCTGTCTGTCTGTCTGTCTGTCTGTGTGTGTCTGTCTGTCTGTCTGTCTGTCTGTCTGTCTGTCTGTCTGTCTCTTTTCTCGGTCACGCCATCCGATTAAGTAGATCGCCTTTGGGAATGCAGTGTTCAATTACGCAGGAAGCGAAACAGACTCCGGCATTCATTGGCTGCGATGGAGAGAGGGATGGAGAGAGGGATGGAGAGGGAGAGAGGGACGGAGAGAGAGGGGGATGGAGAGAGGGAAGGAGGGAGAGAGAGGGATGGAGGGAGGATGGGCTAGTGGGGTGGGTGGGGGGTAGAGAAAAGGATTCGATTGGGGGAGGTCTACGTTGGCCTTGTGATGAGAGATTTTGCATGGAAGTTGGCTGTGTGAAGATGCTTGAGGGATGTTCTTTCAGGGAGGTGTTCGGGTTTTAGGTGTCTGTAGGAGGTGTTTGTTTGGGAAGTGTTTGTGTTGTAGGTGTTTGTGTGAGGTGTTTGTATTGTAGGTGTTTGTGGAAGATATTTGTTTGGGAAGTGTTTGTGGGAGAGGTTTTCTTTTTTCAGAGGTTAATTAATGAGTTTTCCAAAAGAGGAATTCTTTGGGGAGGGGTCAATGAGAGAGGTCTTAGTAAAGGTAGTAGGCTAGTATTCTAATGCGCGAGTTAGTCTGAGAGGAAGATTTGTTATTGTGTGTAAATAGAGGTTGGCCATAAAAAGTAACCTCCCCCCTATGATTTTGTGCCCATATCTTGGCCAGAAGTAAGAATTTCGAAATGAAATTTTACAAGCTTAAAGACAATTCAAAAAACGGTGGGTGACCTCACTAAAAGTGGTATAACGTTTGTTGCGTATATATGAAATATTTTTGATGAAATCTGGCCTTCATGTGTAAATATGAATTGTTTTTAAACCTGTAAAGATTCATTTTGAAATTCTTACTTCTGGCCATGATATTAGCAAAAAACTAATTCTTGTTGTGTTTCGTTTTTGAATCGTCAAAAAACGGGGGGGGGCATTAAAAGTGTTATAGCTTTTATTTTGTTTGAAATATTTTGATGGCCATGTATATATGAATTGCCTGTAAGACTGTAAAATTTCATTTCAAAATTCTTACTTCTGGCCAAGATATGGGTGAAAAACCTTAGGGGTCATTTTTTTATGGCCACCTTGTATATATATTTATTTATTTATTATCGGTTGAAGACATCACCATGGAAGCAAGTTGCCGTTGAACTGCCTGACCAACAAAGCACAATATACAACAAAGCGTGTATTTAATATAATAGAAGTGGGTTGGGACTGCAGTGTATGGTGCATCATCATCAAATTCGTATCATGTTCTACACGTATAACGATGCAGACAATCGGTCACGAAGGACCGTGCTTCAGCATCCAGTCTCATGAGGGGTCAGCACTGCAGCAGCAGCAACAGCAGCAGCAGCAGCAGCAGCAGCAACCGTCAGCGTCACGATCATTCCATGCACAGACGAACAACTGCAACATCACTTGTCTTCTAATTCTTCTATTTTGCTCGTTCTTGTTCTTGTTCTTCTTCTTGTTGTTCTTCTTCTTGTTGTTGTTGTTGTTCTTCTTCTTCTTCTTCTTCTTCTTCTTCTTCTTCTTCTTCTTCCTCCTGGTCGTCCTCCTCTTCCACCTCTTTTTTTCTTCTTCTTCTTCATCATCATCATCATAATTATACTTCTTTTCTTTCCTGGGTCCTTCTTGTCCTATTTCTCTCTTTTTTCTAATTATCCTCTTTTCTCCTCCATCTTTATTGTTGCTTTCTTCATCTTCTTTATCGCAATCTACAAAAACTGATCTTCTTCTTCTTCGGAAGCTTCTTCATATCTTCAATGGATTTCTTCTTCAAAAATCTCTGCTTGCTTTCCTCATTCAATGTTTCTTCTAATTAATTCTTCTTATTCTTATAACATCCCATGCATCTCTGTTATTTCTTCCATTATTTCTGCTTCTTCGAATTTTTTTCTTCTTTCTCACCTGCAGCGTACAGGCCTACTGCTGGCTATAATTATTGCAATTACTCGCAGTGTTGTAAATCATGTCTGTCATCTTCTTTACGTCCTCCAAACAGCCGATGCTTTCAACATCAGTGTCTGATCTCCATGAAAGGCTCTCAATCTCAAATCAAGTTTGTTGAAAAATAGTTTCACCAACAGACAATAGATTGCATTCTCAGTTATATTTAGCTATGCATGCACGAACTGCTGTTATATGTCCTAGTATTTTTTAAATCGTTTGATCATTTATGTTTTGAATGTGCTTACTGCTGATTATGTCTATACTTTGTTAAGCATGCATGTACAATTGAATTGTTGGGTTCAATAAAAAAATATGTCTTTGTCTATGATGCATGTGCGCTTGTCAGTCGCAAATAAAGGCTACTATTACTCTGCAGTCACTTTTAGGCCTAATGAACAGAAAGGTTTCTCGAGCATATTATAATAACTATTTATAAGAGAAGACCATGCGACCAAACGAATCTAAAACATATCTACAAAAGCGAGTAGGTATTACCAGACATTTCTAATCATTGATTATATAAAGCCATGGAGATTCAATAATATGGAGAAGCGCCATGCAGTTGCAGGGTCATCCATTTCTTCAGGCGTCAAATCGATGGTGGACCAGGTGTGGCCTGCATGCTGCTGCTATGACCGTCTGGCTGCCTGTTGGAGACCGGCGATGGGAACCAGTGTGGCGCTTAATGAAACCATTGGACATAGACATGTACATGTAGACATGCATGGCTCTGGAGATGGCTATCAGTTATAATACGCTCCGAGTCATTGGGTTTATTGTTCACCTTGAGACCGCGGCTGCAAAGCGAATCATCTCGATTATGGATGGATGTCATTATTTATGTCTGCAATGAATGTCTATAAGACTATATATTTTTTATGTGCATGCATTGTTCATTTGTAGCCTACGTATAGGCTACCTTTGTGTGTCCTGTCATCCTACATAGTATATACATGTATGTATGTGTGCAAGCAGTGTTGTATAATATATATAATATATACATAATAAATTAGATATGATATATACGCAAATGTATATAAAATTATGTGCATTGTATGTATTGAGACGGAAGCTGACTGCTACTCATATTGTTGTCTGCCCATTGATCGTCCTATTCTTTCTTCATCATCTTTCTCATCGTCCTTTTCTTCATATATTCTTTCTTCATCTTTCTCATCGTCCTTTTCTTCATATATTCTTTCTTCATCAACTTTCTCATCGTCCTTTTCTTCATATATTCTTTCTTCATCATATCTTTCTCATCGTCCTTTTCTTCATATATTCTTTCTTCATCATATCTTTCTCATCGTCCTTTTCTTCATATATTCTTTCTTCATCATATCTTTCTCATCGTCCTTTTCTTCATATATTCTTTCTTCATCATATCTTTCTCATCGTCCTTTTCTTCATATATTCTTTCTTCATCATATCTTTCTCATCGTCCTTTTCTTCATATTCTTTCTTCATCATCTTTCTCATCGTCCTCTTCTCCTTTTCTTTCTTCATCATCTTTCTCATCGTCCTCTTCTCCTATTCTTTCTTCATCATCTTTCTCATCGTTCTTTTCTTCATATATTCTTTCTGCTAATCTTCTTCCTATTCATTTTTTCTTTTTTAACTCTTCCTCATCCCCTTCCTCGTCCTCTTCTTCTTCCTCTTGCACTTCCTCTTCTCGTTCCTCTTTCTCATTACTTTCCTCATCCCAATCTTTTCTCTCTCTTTCTATTCCTCCTCCTCCTCTTTCCACTTCTTGGTGGTCTTCTTTTTCTACTTAACCTCGCAGTCATCTTCGCAATCCACCTTTTAGTACCATCCACGCAGCCTATACCATGGCTGCTAACCCACGGAGTCGGATTTACACGCCGACATAAAACGCTGTAAATTGAACTCCGTTTTAGATCGACGGTTACTTCCGAATAAGTCGTCGTTCATTTCCCGTTCTACAGCTGCATGGCGTTTAAAGCCAGAACGAGTATTTGCATTTCTGTCGACTACGATCCATAGAATTATTTCCACCTCAAAGCCACCGGAACATAAACTCGCGACTGTGGGATGTAAAAGCTGAAATGAGTCAACGATTTTTTTGTATTATGGTAATGCAGCTTTAAAATGGCAGAACAATGCAAGACGTTGACTTCGTTTAATATAGGATTTTAAATACGAACAGTATAAGCTATATCCACCCACGGTGACCCACCCATCCATCCACCCACCCATCCATCCATCCATCCATCCACCCACCCATCCACCCACCCATCCATCCACCCAGCCATCCACCCAGCCATCCACCCACCCATCCATCCACCCATCAATCCATCCATCCATCCATCCATCCATCCATCCATCCACCCACCTATCCATCCATCCATCCATCCATCCATCCATCCATCCATCCATATACTCAATAGTAGGCTACATGCATACATGACACATACTTACATTCATGCATGCATTCATATATGCAAACACAGATTTTCAAGACCTACATGTACATTGTCTCTTGTAACATTCTCTCATTAAGCTTCCGATCCATTTCGCTGCAGAAGTTCAAAAAACATCTCAAACCTTCTAATCGTCGAATGCCGGAAAAACATCCGTCGACCGACTTGAACTTCAAGAGCTTTAGGTTATACTTCCGGATAATGATTCAGAATAGGTTCAGCGCTGTGACATGGCGAATAATTATTATTATTTTGCTTTGTGGCGCATACATGTAGATGACAGCTTCACAACAGACGCGGTTTTCGTTATTTATATACGCGTTTCCGATCTTGCAATGCGGCAAAGCAACTGCATATAGATCACAACAGAACTGTTACGTGGGTTCTGGGTGTTATATGGAGTTGATCTGATTCCCAAATTATTATATTCAGCAATTTCAGCCGTAAGAAAGTCAATTATATGCAACATGACGCTCGCTTTTAAGACAATCTCGCAGAAATACGCCTACGCAATAATAATAATATTATTTCAATGTAAGAGAAAACGGTGGTAGACGAACATTATTTTGTGCCGTTTGATTTGCCTACATGTATACACACACTCGCCATGCATCCTCCAGTCAAATTGGCAACCAATCTTCTTAACAGCCTCACTGTGTAGCAACTGCTCTCCATAGCAACCTGTCTTTGAAGCCGACCTTCTTAACATCCCTGTCAACGCACCTTAGCAAAAGGAATATATAGCGAAGTGGCTTAGTAACTAGCGCCCTTAGCAATCTACATGCACATCTATAATACCTTAACATTCGATTAAATCCATCGCCTTTTCTCCGACCATTTTCAACGAATTGCTATTTGGAAAAAGCCTCAGTTTTTCTGCCGTAATATATGTCTTCAAAGAATAATAATGGATATGAAGAAGACGAAGATACATTTTCCATATTGTCTCTGTCAACCAGGTATTTATCTTCTCATCATTCAGCAACCAGCAGACTGTGACTGAACCAAGCTTCTTAGTTGGTACAGAGATTGACTTAAGTCACTGTTGCCAGTGATAGGAATTAGGTTATTCGCTGAATTACTGTCATCGTCATCGTTGTCGTCGTCATCATCATCATGTAGATGTCCATTCACTCCACTGCATTGTTTGTCAACTTTTTCCAGTTTCCCTTCTCGTGTTTCTTTTCTTGAGCTTTGCGCACCAGTCCTCATGATGTCATCGGTCCATCCTTTGTTATGTCTTCCCCTCCTCCGCACTATCCGATTCATTGTTCCCAATATCACTGTTTTTATTTTCTACCATCATCCATTCATGATTCTGCATATAGGCCTAATGTTTCCAAATATCATCATCATTGAAATATATACACTCATTGTCCATTAGGTCCTCCTTTATTTTTAGCCTTCTTCGTGCCTCCAGAAGAGTCCAAACTTGTCACCTTCATTGTCAGATTCAAGTTTAGTAACCTCCGTTACCTCCTATAACATGGCATGTCGTATGCAAGTCATGGATTACTGCCAGAGTGGTGATCCTACTATAATCTGTTAATATTACTGAGCCTGTCTAAAGTAAACTTCTAGTTTGGCTAGATAGGCCTAATTATAGTAGATAACTAGGCTATAGTAAGTGTGGGAATTCGGGTTAACTTGCATTGCATGCTCTAACGCAGATCGCATACCTTCAAAGCTACTTGAAAGCTTTGCTACATATTATAACGCTATGCAAATGTTATGTCATGCTATGCAATTTTATGCTGTCTTAGATCTATAGGCAAAACTATTTAACGCTCTGTTGAGTTATATTGCGCAATGTTATGGTATTAGTGGTATCCTATACCAAGTTATTTTATGTTAGCTGTAATTACGGTCTTTACCTCGTGACCACGCTGAGGCCACGGCTTGTTCTTTTTCATTTACTCTCGAACTGCCTATTATACCCAAAGATTTCAGCAATCGTAAAAACGACCTAAATCTCAGTGGACCGTAAAACTTAAGCATCAAACAGCGCTGTTGGCGACACCTCGCGGTGACATAAAACGCCATCCATTTCAGACGCAACATAAATTTTTGTGGTGTCAGCATCGTTTCACCTTCGGTGGTGTTACGAAGAGTTTACACGACCAATGGTGGTGTGGTCGGTCACCAATGGGATAACACCCGGGTCGATACAGTTGCCCTTTGGTTCGATAGATCACCTCAGAATCGATGTCATGTTGATTGCCATCTACGTGTTTCATTGGTCTTCAAAAATAATTTAGTACAACTTATGCAACCCTTTACTTAATGATTCAAATGAAAAGTTCTCAGCAGTGGCGGCGCTACGTTAGGCCCGTTAGGGCATGGCAGGGCAAATGCTGTGGTAAAAAAGCCTTTTCCATGGTCGTTGCCCTGCCAGAAATGTTGTCTTGAGAATTTGTTCGGGCATTGGCATATAAGCTTATAATTGCTTCTTATACTGTTCAAGTCTGCTCGCTCTCTGGCAGGGCAAACGTTCTGGCAGGAGAAAATTATTATGGCATAGGAAAATATGGCAGGGCAAAAGTTCTGGCAGGAGAAAATTATTATGGCATGGGAAAATATGGCAGGGCAATGGTCTGGAAGTGGAAAATTTTGGTAGTGCAAAAATTCTGGCAGAGCAAGATTCCGGCAGGGCAAAATAATTTATTCTGGCAGGGCAAAAGTTCTGACAGGGAAAAAGATCTGGCACAGAAAAATTCTGGCAGGGAAATGTTTTTGACAGGGCAATTTTAGTCGTTTATATTTTGGGTTTATAATTTATTGGAGTTTCAATTTTTTAGGTTTCCAATGAAAATGGTTTTAAAACTTCAAAAAAAATATTTACTTTGGGAGGAGTTATAGGTTGGGTCGGGAAACCACCTTAAACAGATCGATCGTACAACGGTCGAATGAGAGGAAAGTCGAACATTGGCGAACACAATTTTTACTCGAAACACTCAATTTATTGAAGAATTTGCCTTTTACAACGGCTGCCAATCTAACTAATCGTTTCGACAATTGCCTCAACGTTGAGACGTTTTCTCCACTGGTCCTGCCTTTATACAGGCGGCTATCGAGAATGATCCCTCGATGATTCAATGAATGATCCCTTCAACGTGGCCGAGAGACTAGCTATTAATGCCGTGTGTACGTGCACAGCTTATAAGTTTATACATAGGCAATGTGTATCGAATATACATTATACAGTGACTGTTTGTATGCATGCATATGGATGTATGTCTTCAAGAATATTTGCTTGCACGTGTGTATGACTGTATGTTTGTATTTGTGTATTCAAGTATGTGTGTAGTGTACATGTAGGTAGGTACGTCTGTATACATACATACATAAATACATATACAAACATTCATACATACATACATACATACATACATACATACATACATACAATGTCATACATACATAAATACATACATACATAGATACATACATACGGGTACATACATACATACATACATACATACATACATACATACATACATACATACATACATACATACATACATACATGCATGCATGCATGCATGCATGCATGCATGCATGCATACATACATACATACATACATACATACATACATACATACATACATACATACATACATACATACATACATACATACATACATACATACATACATACATACATACATACATACATACATACATACATACATACATACATACATACATACATACATACATACATACATACATACATACATACATACATACATACATACATACATACATACATACATACATACAATGCCATACATACATACAAACATACATACATACATACATACATACATACATACATACATACAATGCCATACATACAATGCCACACATACATACATACATACATACATACATACATACATACACACATACATACATACATACATACATACATACATACATACATACATACATACATACATACATACATACAATGCCATACATACATACATACATACATACATACATACATACATACATACATACATACATACAAACATACATACATACATACATACATACATACATACATACATACAATGCCATACATACAATGCCACACATACATACATACATACATACATACATACACACATACATACATACATACATACATACATACATACATACATACATACATACATACATACATACATACATACAATGCCACACATACATACAGTTACACACGTACATGTGCATGCTCTTTTACATTGCATTGCTCAATAAATAATGCCACACAAAAGACTACCAGATTCCATTGTTTCTTGCAGACCATGCAGTCCTACTGCGTATTGTATCGTCGCTGATTATTTTCCCGAATTCGTTCGACACAGAGGCTTTCTATAAAACACGATCGCTGAAGAAACAAAGAAATAAAAACATAATCCAAGTCTCAGCGGGTTTTTCCTTTTGATCAACAAACGTCATTTGAATAAAAGAATCGATTAATGACGTGTACAACAATGGCGTCAGTTTGGTGCACTCCATACGTCATACTGCGAACAAACGCTCGTCGCCATGGTTACGGACAATACCGGATTTAGCTGAAGATATGTTGAGCGGCGAAGTTTTCGTGAACCACAATGGTGTTCTTTGCAATCGTGGTCATAAAGTATAGACTTCGTCGTATGTCTATAGAACTGTTAAAGCTAAGGCGCAGTGCATTAAGAGAATCGCTGCGTCAAGTTAGAGAGGTTGCTTAAATGGAGGATGAAAAGGAGATTCAAGTGGGGTTTCCAGCAACGGAGGTGCAGAGCAAAAGACTTCAAGGATCGAGAAGTGATGTAGGACTGAAACCGATTGGAGACATTTCTGTCCAACGTACACACCAAGCAGCATGAAGATAGATCATGATAAATAGGGAGTCAGTACTATAGAGTATACACTATACAGACAATGATCTGCATGTGGTTAACGGTATCGAATGCGGCAGAAATGTCAAGAAGACAAGTGTAGTGCGTGTGTGTGTGAATGTGCGTGCGTGTGTAAATCTACCAGCATGCTAATAAACCTTTTAAGCGATGCACAATGGACTCTTCACTGGATCCATACGGAATAATGTGATCCGTAGGCCCATTGATATTGTGCAAGGGCTGTAGTAGACCTATAATTATGCGCATAACCCATTGTGAATGGGCACAGTGTACACCAGTGTGAAACTGCGCCGGTGTGTGTACGTGTTGCGCACGTGTGCACTCGCTATTTCTTAGCTGCTGCCATCGGTTTGTAGGAGGTTACAATGGATTATTGCATCGGGTTATATTCGGATTCATTTTGAGAAGACCTTCAAGACCAATCGCCTTTTTCTCATTGCCTTGTCTTGTCTCTAACCTTCCTCGATTCGAGGGTTGGTCGCTTCTTGGACATGCCTTCGCCATCGCCCATTTCTCATTGCAATCCGTCAAATGTCCCCGACTCAAGAACGTCCATTCAAATGCCCATTAAGAAACAGCAGACTGCTGCAGTTGGTGCATAGCAGTTTTCTCCCTTGTTACGCACTCCGAGGGGGTTGTTACGATCGCGTAAATGAGTTGCCGAAGATGATTTTCTAAAGATATGTGCGTTTGTCCACTTCGAAACAGATAGGGCCTACCCTGCAATGCCGTGTATGGACCTAGGAAGCAAGTCTTTCACGCACCATTATTGCACATCGATATAGGCCCAATAGATACAAGTTTAGCCATTAGATAAGCGCTTCATAAAATAACTATTATTGTTATAATAATAACAATAATAACAATAATAATGCAACGGTTGAAAGCAGTAGCGTTTAGGGGCACTTTCGCTAACCAAAATCGACGCTTAGGGCCATTCTGGACTGGTGTTTATCACCGCCACCACCAACGCCACCACCAAAACGCCATCCGCCACCACCATCCACTATCACAATCTACTATCACCAACTTGTCAGCAGCTGCTGCTGTTCGTTCGGCGTAACCGATAAAATATAAGAATCGGAAATATTTTTATGTTGCGCCATTATTCTAAGTCGAAGACGAAATTCAATGACGAAGGAAATGGGAAAGGAATTGGATGGGATGGGAGTTTACATCACTATAGATTCACTACCACTCACTAATCTAATGATACACTGCGGCATAATAATAATTACGGTCAAATATGATATAATATCTGTACATGTATGTTCCTCTCTCTGCCTCTGCCAGTCTGCCTCTGCCTCTATGTCGCTGTCTGTCTCTATGTCTGTCTCTATGTCTGTCTCTATGTATGTCTGTATGTCTCTCTCAGGGATGGGCAGTAATTTAATTGAGTAATTGAAATTACGTAATTTAAATTACAATTGTAATTGGTAATTTGTAATTTGCTGCTCCATATCAAAGTATTTTGTAATTTGTAATTCAATTACATTTTTTCCTGTAATTTGTAATTTCAATTACATTCTGCAAAATCAAATTACTTTTGGTCGCTACTGGTGGCATTTTCAGATGTCGTTACTAACAATTCATATGATTTTTTCTTTTAGTTTGGTCTGCACACTATTTGCAGGTAGCCACGTGGCTTAACATATGGACGAGTCACTGTCGCAAGGATCATAGCCTACATATGACTTACCAAAGAATCTTAACAAATAGTGAGCATCTAGTGGTCATACAAAAGAGGAAGATGAAGAATTTTATGGTTTTAGTGTGCAGCGTGCAGTGACCACAAGCACAAAACAAAAAGATTTTGAAATCTTGCAGCATATAGAAAACGACAGCAAGGGAACTAGCAATGCCTCATAACTATCCAACTGCTAAAAAATTGTTTATTCGATTTAACACTGCCCTGACTTGGTCTGCACCAGTATAGAGACTAGAGAGGCTCTTTAGTTTTACAGGCATGATTGTAAGGCCCAACATACAACTGCTATCAAATAACTTGTTTGAACAGCTACTGTTTCTTAAAGAAAGCTAAATATACATTTTCTTATGCAATAAATAATAATACACATAGAAATAAGGGGAAAAGGTATGCACTTCCTGCCTAAGGTTTTTTTATTCCAATGATTTGAGCCCCAAAGTAATTTGTAATTGATGTAATTGAAATTACGTAATTTGTAATTTTGTAATTTGAGGCTCTGAGTCGAAGTCATTTGTAATTTGTAATTCAATTACATTTTTTCCAGTAATTGGTAATTTGTAATTCAATTACATGTTGCCCTGTAATTTGCCCATCCCTGGTCTCTCTATCTCACACTCTCTCCACGTCTCCATGGCTCTTTGTTCCTCTGCAGCTGCATGCTCTCTGTTTATCTGTGTCGCTCATAATATTATATGCTTGCAATTTTCATATAATTATGAATCTGTCTATATCCACCGATCTGTCTCTGTCTCTGTCTCTGTCTCTCTCTGTGCCTGTGTCTGCGTCTGTCTTTATCTCTGTATTTCTGTCTCTCTGTCTCTGTCACTGTCTGTCTGTCTCTGTCACTGTCTCTGTCTCTCTGTCTGTCTGTCTCTTTTTCTCTCTGATTCTGTTCGTGTCCTTCACTCTGTCTGTCTCTACCTTTCCCTTAGCATACAAATGTCTAATCATTCTTGATCCTTCTTCTTCTTCTCGGATCCATTGATGCCAGTAATCGATGCCGAGCAAAAGAGAGAAGCCAACGGATCAACGCTTTACGACATCCATTCAACCAGACCTGCATGCTCTTTATAATTATATACGCACAATGATTATTGCACATAAAGCATACGTGTACATGTACAGTGTACAATGTACATGTACAATGTACATGTAGTGCCTATGCGCTCTGTCGGTGATCTATCGCTTTAGTGTTCTAAATTATTCGCCATTGCATGGTGGGTGGTGTGGTTAGCATAAATTGATCGCACACGAGTTGGATTGATGAAAAGGATTCTTGGAAAAAAGAAGTCGGATTGATGAAAGTCATTTTGCTTCAATCGAAGTGCATGTTGTGGCCTTTTAAGTGCAGCTGCTCTTGTATGTTTGCAGAAGCTTTATCGCGAGGATGAAGACGACGACGACGACGATGAAGGAGAAAAAGAGGAAGAAGTGATAAATTAGAGCATCTGTAATAATTATGTACAGTTCATGTAGCCTAAGCCTATATAATATCTTTTTATGTATGTTGGTATATAATTATTTAAAACACGCATAGCCTACAAATCTACCAACATGCATGCATAAGCTACTAAGGTGGTCCATGCACAGACCATAGCGAAAAGTAGTTTACGTTTGTAGATTCATTTCTCCACAATGCTTATTTTTGTCGGCTACTCTTCAAAGTAGACACTGTTTCCCTGTTAAATTTCAGTCTGACTGTGCGTCATTGTAGGTTAACAGCATTTTCTGGTGTAGGCCTACTTTTGTGTCTATTTGCCATGTTTTCGAGCGTTATTAGACTATGGCTTCACATAGTCATTAGCCTACTTGTGTGGTGTTTATAGCTTACTTGTGTGATGTGTAGCCTACCTATGTGAGGAAATGCGGATATGTGTAACGTGTATGCACATGTATGCGTTACTCCACACTAGTGTGGAGTCATACATGTGACCACCCTACATTCATGTATACATTCGTATGCATACAAGTATACAGGCATACACAGACATTCTAATTTCTAAAGTTCAACAGCTCTCTTCAATAAGTGACAGGGCCACTCGCGTACCATTACCCCAACATTCCTAATTTTGGGGAACCATAGTAAGTCTCAAGTTCCGATGCCAGACCAAACCCGCTGCACCAGTGCATCGCCTGCATTCATCTGCATAGCCCGGTGTCACACATCCCACGACCAAAAGCACCGTCCATTAGATGCAACTGAAAAGGTTTACATACAACCTCATCAGTGAGTTATTAGCGAACGTGGCGCCACCATGTTCTTCGTTTACGACACGTCTGCAGCACCTGCAAAGAGAGCGACAGTTAACAATTCCTACTCGTCGTTGCCATGATAATGTCCACGGCGTCGCCATTGGCAACCGCACCAGTTGCAGCAACCGTCTTTGGGAAGCGGAATCCGATGATTAGGATGAATTTCAGTCGACGACGATGTCGATCATGTTCGAGTGTGGAGACAAATTTCCATATCCGCTGTACGCGGTTACAAGATGACTTATTATTATTGTTCATAAACACACATTGAGCATACGCCCACGCATACATACATACATGTACATACATAGTACATACATTCATACATTCATACATACATACATACATACATACATACATACATACATACATACATACATACATACATACATACATACATACATACATACATACGTATACATGCATCAATACGTGCATACATACTTTACATTATGTACGCATCATGTATGTATGTATGTATGTATGTATGTATGTATGTATGTATGTATGTATGTATGTATGTATGTATGTATGTATGTATGTATGTATGTATGTATGTATGTATGTATGTATGTATGAATGTATGAATGTATGTATGTATGTATGTATGTATGTATGTAGCCTATGTATTTATGTATGTATGTATGTATGTATGTATGTATGTATGTATGTATGTATGTATGTATGTATGTATGTATGTATGTATGCATGCATGTATGCATGTATGTATGTATGTATGTATGTATGTATGTATGTATGTATGTATGTATGTATGTATGTATGTATGTATGTATGTATGTATGTATGTATGTATGTATGTATGTATGTATGTATGTAATACATTCATAGATGAGTGCATAGTATACATATATCATATATTATATATGCTATATATACATAATTTATATGCCTTTCAGATGTGTTGCCTGAGAGTCTGAAATTGCATCTGAACGGTGTCATTGCTGTGGGTTTGATATATGATGTGATAAATGGTTTACTCAGAGTCTGTGACGAGAGAAAGAGCGAGAATGGATGTCGGAGAAAGACACGAGGGAGAAAAATGACCAGAGAGAGACACCGACAGAGAGATATAGAGACAGAGAGAAAGAGAGACAGAGAGACAGAGAGACAGGTTATGAGACAAAAAGAGAAAGATAGGCAAAGAGTAAAACAGAGATTTTGTGACACAGTCAAAGATACAAAACCCCAAACTGAAACGCAAAAGATGGGGATAATATTGCTACTTGGATTATAGGCTGAAACTCGCTGACGTAATAAATGGCCACATATAAAAGAAATGCGCAGTAGCCTAACGCTGTTAAATGAAATGTGAAAAAAGGCGTAGATCGTGCGCCATATAAATATTGGCTTAATAATTTATGTCCTCCATATATAAATCTTTCGCCTCCGAGTATTATATTCTCCAAGGGAACCAGGATAAATGCTCTGAATCAACCAGTGAAGTATTCTTGGAAGCATAATTTATCATATGCGATAGAAATGATGTATCATATAATGCTAGAGCTAGATAAATCATGTAATTCATACATCATGGGTTGAATAAATCATCAACCTTCGCTGTTCAGGTGCGCAGAGCAGCTATCACGAAAGGGAAACTTTAATACAGATGCCCCAATGAATAAATCGTGCGCAATATAAATGGCGCGCTACATCATTGGGTGGCGTATATACATGAATGATGAATGAACAGGAATGAACAGGGTAGCAGAGGACGAAAGCAAGACACGAACGACGTTGACCAACTGGCGACTAATCATTAGTTCTCTCTTCCAACACGAAGGAGCCACAGTAGGCCGACGAGCAACCGAGTCATTAGACACATCAAACAGTTGCATGGGGTTGTCGTTTGCTCGCTCGCGCTGCAAGTCGACTGCTCTGCGCACCTGCAGAACAGCGAAGTCTTGCATCCATCGATACAAGCGATCGCAGTCTGAAGACTGATGCTCGGCTGACAGCGGCGGCGCACTGCAAAGACAGAACTCGTCTGACGCAGACCGATGTTATTCAAACTCTGAGAGTCGGCTAGGATTAAAAGCAGACTTTATCTAGCAGAGAGGCAATGAGTTAGACTTTTTGTAATCAGGTAAGAATAAAACTCAGTTTTAAAAGTCGGGGAGGCAGAAAGGTAAACTGTAGGCCTAGTTGGTAAAGCTGAGAAACAGACTAATTCACGAGAGGCAGAACTTTAGATTTTAAAAACCAGTTATATTTCCGAAGTCACGGAAAACAGATTATATCAGTCACGGAGGCAGCCGTTTAGATTATTACTGGTCAGAAAGACATGTAACAGACTGCAAGGGTTAGCGAGGCTCAGAAATAGACTGCCACTCGGGGAAGTTGAGCAACACATCATATGACAGTCAGAGAGGCAAAGAGACAGACTTTATTTATATCAATCGTGATACAGTAAAACAGACTAAGTCAGCCGTAGACTGGTGCCAGCTCGACGTTGTTACGCATCGCAACTTTAGATACGACGTGGAGATGAGGAAAGCAGTCTAAGATGTTTGCACTTTTTAATCTAGTCACGTGACACTTTTGTCCTTTGTCTGGCTGTGTTACCTTTAGCGGAACACACCGGAAGTGCATGTGAGAGGGCGTCGAAACAGCGGAAGTGACGTCAATGTACAGGTCGTTCTTGTTGCAGCGTCTTAATCAATCGCCAGTCTGGATAAGTCTTCGAACGGAAGTAGTCTGTTCTCCAGCCTCCTCTTCGGTCGTCGGGGTTTCCTGCGACGCGAGAGAAACCTCTCAACGACCGTCGATGGTCAAGACAAAGACGCGAATGAAGGAGCTTCACACGGAGGTTCTGGGTCAGCGGGAGGAGGAGGAGGGGCAGAGGGAAGACGGGATGGGGCAGGAGGAGGAGGAGGAGGAGACGGAGTAGGGATCGGAGGAGGAGCGGACACAACTGATGACCACCAGGGAGGAGGAGGAGGTTCAGGAGGAGGAGGAGGAGGGGGCTTCCTGATACAGGTACCGAAGAATATCCGGTACGTCGTGTTGCGCCACCGGACCATTGAATCGCCCGACGAAGATTCCCCACCGAAGAGCCCCATCTTCTGCGATCCCCAGACCAGACCCCTACCACATCATCAACCACCGCAGCTTCACAACTCCGTCTCCACCAACCACCACCATCACCCACTCCACCATCCAACGAGTCCATCAAAGCTGCCGTCTACCAACACATCGGACGAGACCCACCACCAGGGCCACCAGGGCCACCAGGGCCACCTTCGCAGTCCTCCCATCGACATCCCCAACGGGAACAGGTCTCCGAGAAACCAGCCGCCACACTCCTTCTTCTCCGGTGACTGGGCGTCGAGAGGAGGGCGTCTGGCGGACCTCGCTGCAGCCGCGCCTGTCTGCGCTCGATCCCTCCCCGGGAGCCGCACCACCGCCGCCGCCGTCGGTGTGAGCGGCGAGCAATGTCGAATAGTGGTCGAATCAGAGGACTCACCGGTCGATGGAGCGGACGGTGGAGGTGGGACCAGCGATGGAAGACGTCACTCGTCGTCCTCTATGGGAGAGGGCGGCGGTGGGGGCAGCAGACGGGGTTCGGTGACGCCGAGAGACCAGCAGCAGCTGCAGGCAGGCGGTGGGGCGACTGGCGGGGGAGGAGGGGTGCCGACGTTTCTGTGGAGCCTCGGTGGAGGATCGAGCAGCAGTGCACCGTCGCCAGGCAATGACGACCAGTTCTGGGTTCCTGAGAACATCCTTCAGAAGAAGAGAGCGAACAGCATGGTCTCACCGTCGCCAGCATTTCTCAGCACATCCAGCGCAGAGTTCGTAGGAGGTGAGAGGGCTTTTAGTCACTATTCATTCATTCATTCATTCATTCATTCATTCATTCATTCATTCATTCATTCATTCATTCATTCATTCATTCATTCATTCATTCATTCATTCATCCGTTCATTCATTCATTCATTCATTCATTCATTCATTCATTCATTCGTTCATTCATTCATTCATTCATTCGTTCTTTCATTCATTCATTCATTCATTCATTCATTCATTCATCCGTTCATTCATTCATTCCTTCAATCGTTCATTCATTCATTCATTCATCCATCCGTTCATTCATGCATCCGTTCATTCATTCATTCATTCATTCATTCATTCATTCATTCATTCATTCAATCGTTCATTCATTCATCCATCCGTTCATTCATTCATCCGTTCATTCATTCGTTCGTTCGTTCGTTTGTTTGTTTGTTCGTTCGTTCGTTCATTCATTCATTCATTCAGAAATTTATATAGCGCCTCTTCGCGGGACTACATTACAGATTATACCCGTCTGCCTATCTCGTCTTATCCTTGGAATTTACACGACTTCATATCTAACTTTCAACTCTTGTTGTCTGTCTATATCTGTCTCTACCTGTCTGCCCAATGGCGTAGACAAGAGGGTTTGGGGGTTAAACCGCTGCATTGGCTTAGGAAAAACGGTTTTTCGGAGGTTTTTTTCACTTATCTAAAACAAACAAGCATCCGGCGATAAACCACCTTCCATCATTAATTCATGTACCTGTCAGACTGTTTAGAAAGGCTTACTCTGAGTGGTTGAATATGTTTTACTGTGTCAGTTGTATGGGATATCTATAAAGTTAATTATTAGCTTAGCTTTTTCACTACAAAATACATAGACCTAAATCAAATACAAAATGCATCAGAGTACAATACAGTTGGGCCTCGGATTTTAGCGATTAATTAATCAATTACTCATAATTAATTTTAAATAATTAATTCGGTTTGTCCCATTGATTGCTTTACTTTTTTTCGTAATGTCGATCGGAACATTTCTGGATAAAACAATGCTGTGAACAATGCGAATGTGGCTCGTGTGAGTGGAATATTAAGCGATTATAATTTATTATTTTGCATGTAAAAGGTAGACCTCAATGTTGGTGGAAAAATCGAAGATGAATAAAAAGTCTGTTGATTGACCTGTTGGTTCCTAGATCTACAACTGCTATGCAGTGCTATGGCTCAGTGTCGATCATTTGCTTCAATTGGTCGTTCTCTTTGCAATGCGCTTTCTCCTTGCGTTCGCTCTACAATTATTCTGTCTGGCATGCAGTCTCTCCTCTTCCTTTTTTCTCCTCAAAACCTGCTTCCTCTCGCGGGAACTTGGGGCGTCTCTGAACGGTCCACCCTACCAGAAGCGTTTTATGAATGCTTAAATACAATACAATGCAATACAATACAATGCAATACAATACAATACGATACGATACAATACGATTGATCACTTGTCGCACAAATTGTCACGATTCACGGGTCCTGTCACTCTTGTGTAGACCATCATTTGGGAATATTATCCGTTGCCGCAATTGAAAATTACCTGTGTCAAAATATCGACTTTCAAAAAACAAATGAAGCTGCACTTGCTCTCGTGCTCGTGACATTTACTCTGACAGTTGACAATTATATGCGTGTAAAGCAGCCTAGAAGTGGCTTGCTACTGACGATGCTATAGAAATTGTCTGAATTACATTACATTACAAAATATAATTGATTGTCGTGCAATATATACATATATTTTTTATATTTATGTATAATTATATCGACCATCTAAGTATATATGCATATAATGTTGTATAAATAATTATTACATTTACATACATTGCGCTATACGCTAATACCATTGTTTGCACTGTAATAAGAGACACGGATCGTGAAGAGATTCATTAAGTCTACGAGAGACAGGCAAAGACAGCTTTGTTTAATTGGATACGGCTATTATAATAGACGCAGATCCACGATTAATGTCGCCTGTCCTGCAGCAGTTCGTTGGCTTTGTGTCGTAAGAGGCTTTCAGTCGAAGGAACGCGGTAAAGGTTAACGTATTGAACGAACGAAGTATCTGTACTCAAGCACGACCCAGCTTCGGCTCGTGATGAAGCCCCACAAGACAAAGCTCGTGTATATATACGTACAGGCGAGCTGATGATATTATATCCAACGAGGGACAAAGCCAACAGCGTGGAGCATCAATATTCTAGTGGCTTGAAAGTTGCCGTTATATAGCATTCCCGTGTGACAAGTTATAACGGTTGAGACCGGGTACGCGCAGCCGCCAACTCTTTAGGGGCCATGGCACTGCAAAATGTGCAGTAGTACATACGTGTATGGGCGCTTGGCTGTCATACAGTTAAATTCGACTCTCGTTAAAATGTCAAATTTGTATTCCATTTGGAAAGAGTTTGAGATGAAAAACTGACATTGATGACATTGAATCTAACTTTAACCCCCGGGCTAACAAGGAGTGGATGCCACTATCCCCTCGGTAGGCCGAGGGTTAAGGTTAGATTCAATGCCATGGATCCATTGCTTGTACTTTTCATCTGTTCAGAAGATGTGATGTCGTTTTGGACTCTTGCGGTTGCACGGCGGGCTTTAACTGAACAGGCGGGGCACCCATTGAAACGGGCAGCTGTGCTGAAGGAGCAATAATTCCTAGAAGAATAATGTTTGTTGGTATTATGGTGTTTCTAAGTAGCGGGATTCTCAATCTCTTTGTATCAGCAACAACTATGTTCTCTGTTTGTTTCCTTGTGCACTTGTTTTAGCGCCCCTTCAAAATAGTGAAGATACCTACTCAAAAGCGCTCCAGACTGCAAGGTAACGAACATACTCACTACATCACCGCGTCCTACACTGTACTGCATTGTTGTTCTACCACCGGTTTTCTACCACAAAACCCTGGCCACATTGGCAAAATGAAAAGAGAGTCGAGGCTTCATAATTACAAAAATTCACATTAAGGTTTCGTATGACCAACACGCAGCCTACAGAGTTTAGTATACGCACTCTTATAATAATCACGCCATCATCGAGTATCCTATGCTGCACCTGTGATGCTTTATTATGGATGTGATTTGATGTTTAATATTATTAAAAAGTCAACTGTTATTAACTGCGGAGATGCATGCAATGCATCACTTCGCACAGGCAATCGACAGTAATTTAATCTTGGCCGTCGTCGTCGTCTTCATCATGAACGTGTGTTGTACCTGTCTAGAGCTCATCTCTCTCTCTCTTGGCGCCTCGAGCCTCGAGCGATCGCTGATGTGGCACGAGATGAAATCTTAATGTGTCAGTGCCAACTGTGGATGTATTATATGCTGTTGTCGAGCATGAAAGCCGATGGTGTCCGTGTTGTAGTATTTGCAAGACTTTTAATGCATATTACACCGTCTGGTGTGAGAAAGCAATCGCAGACCCGCAGGGTAGGAACATCCACAACTGTGTCTGAATGAAGATACATTTCCCTAAGGTATCTAGCTTCCTTTATAAATATTATACCTAATAATTGTAGTCGCAAGCTACAACGACCAGAGGTGTAGCGACCACCCTCCGTATCATCCGACCGGAGGGCCCCGAAAGAAAGAGGGCCCTGAAAGTGGCCAAAATGCAAGGTGTAGTTATAGGTAAGTGACGTCACTGACGTTTATTGACTCTGTTGCACAATCCATGTTGGAAAACACTGTTAGAAAGACTTCAGTAGCAGTAAGTACGGAATACATGTACACTGTAGGCCTATGTAGGCAATACATAATATGAACCCCATTATAATTTTATTGTAGAAATTTAAATACCGCATTCCAATTTCTGCATTGTAAGGGCCTTAAGAGCCAAATTTTGAACGCTGAATATGCAACGGATTTTCATATATGCAGAACTGGATCAAGGCATTTTGATGCCAATTCTAGAAAAGTTCATAGAGTAGGACTATTAGCCTATAATAATATCAGATTTAGAGCTTCCTAATAGTTATAAAACAGCCATTGAAGATACTGACATAGTATACAGAAGACTTTTTAAACGATTGCAAAGCACGGATTTCCTCCGTTGCAATTCTTGTCCGTAGTCTTGCTTCCCTCTCACCATTCACTATACAGACAGAGGCGTCGCTCTATTGAATTATGACTTAACCAGCAACTCGATTTGTTCCGTCTATTGCTCGAGTGATCTGTGCTTAGCACATCTCACGCCACTCTGCTGCGCTGCACGGCCGAGGTGCATGGACGGAAGGCAGGAGGAAGGCTACGGTGTCAGTGTCGGTCTAGACTCTAGACTAATCATGACTGACTGAAGGTCTGTCGCAGGACGCGGCAGGAGACATGATCCGCCTCGAAATCTTCTCTGTTGCTTTGCTGCATTGATATGCTTGCCGTGTCTTGTTTGCTGATGTTAATAGTCGATGACCAAGAGAGAGGACTTTGGCTTGTATGCGGATTTCACACTGAAGTATTATAAACCCGTGGTGTTTTAATTATTATCAAAAAGATTCGAGGATCGGAAATTGAACAGATTATGATAGGCACACAAACGTTGGTCAAAATCTAATAGGTTACTGTGCAACTTTCGGGGCATGTATTTTTTTATTTTCTCATAGATGAAATAATCCTACAATTAAGTAAAATCTCTGTAAACATCGACATAAAGTGATGTTAGTATAGCCTACTAATGTAATTTAATTTTATTGGAAAAAATTAAGGAGCATTTGCCAGTCACGTGGCCATCTGTA